>OZ020244.1:12129724-12330489 GCA_963971285.1 Astropecten irregularis | reverse complement strand
ATGGGTAATTATGTATGTATATACACATGCAACGCCTTGAACGCAAACGGTAAGTTGATGGTATTTCGGGAAAATGCCGCGAAATGATAAGTGCCACGCAAGAGAAAATGGTCCAGTTGATAAGCTGTGCTATTTATCCCCCTCTAAAAAAAAAAAGACAGAAAGTGGAAACTTGTTGTCTGAGACTGAAGACCACTGGATAACGATTCTCAAATCTGCGATGCCGCCCTGAAACAAACTATGAAGTATGAAATATCCTAGTACCGTCCCGTGATCGAATATGGAGGTTCAAAAGTGGACATCTACTTTTCTCCTCTCCAAGAGGGACTTTTCTCCTCTCCAATTTGGAATGGAGCAGGTATTTCATCATTAAAGCTGCTGGATAAGTTGCAGAACAAAGCACTTCACTTTTTCAGGATTGATGAGCCTCTCAAGTTTGGCATTGTTCCACTGAGTCACAGGAGAAATGTTTCATCACTTTGTGTATTTTACCGTCATTTCTTCCTGAATCCATCCATTGGGCTAGCTGATATTTTACCCCCTTGTGCACCTAGTCTGAGAGCGATACAAGATCTTCACTGACTAGACATCCATACTGTGTACGTATCCCTAGATCAAAAACAGAGCTCCATCTCAACTCCTACATACGAATGACAAGTCGACTGTGGAACTCCCTTCCAACGTCTGCTTTTCCTGCCTCTGCAGATGTGTCTGCCTTTAAGACAAAAGTGAATGCTTTCCTCATCGGTCAGATGTTTAAACCATTTTTTTTTAATCTCTTCAGTTCTATTTTAGCTGTTTATCTGGTGGTCATGGATTAGTTAGGGTAGCTTATGGCTGCCTATAGGAGATGGTGACCTGCGAATTTGACAGCCTACGGGGCACGGGCCCATAAAGTGTGGGGGAAACGGCACGCCTAGTCAGGTTGCGTTTTTTATTTTTCCTGGTAGGGCATAGTGATATAGGGTTACCAACGCCATGACCACCGAATGAATCATGTTCTTTTTATGCTGTTCTTTTGCTCCACTTTTTAGATTTGTATTGCAACTTGCTTCAAGCATTATGCTTTGGGCCACTTTTCATCTTTAGTGATGTTTTCATCAGGTCCCAGAATCCAAGAAAAAGAAAAAAAAAACGGATCGAACGCTTTTGCAAAATGCGCTTTTCTGTACCTTTCTGTTAACAGAAAAGCAGATGACACGTTTTGGTAAAATGCAGTTTTCGGCTTTCTGCTACCAGAAAAGTAAGTGTTTCTTTTTATCCGAAACTGGCGGTACAAAAGTAGACATCTGCATGTTCCCTTTTCCCACTACCAGTACCAGTAAAGCAGATTGGACGTTTTTGATAAATCCACTTTTTTTTTGGTCTGCTTTCCAATAAAGCAGATTGAAAGCTTGTGCAGTGGTTCAAAAGTGGCCATCCGCTTTTCTGCTAGCAGAATCGTAGAAATGAACGTTTTGGATAGATCCACTTTTCTGCTTCTTCCAACAGGAAAAATTGTAGGTTCGTTCACAGCTTTTAATCATTCTCACACAGGAAATACAGATAAGCTTCAGGACTTTAAAAGCGACGTTTGTTTTGGAATGGAAGTATTTTGGGGTTATAATATTAGGTTACTGTATGGAAGGCAGATACTTCTCAATTGGGCCCCTTCTAAGGGCCACTTTTAAACCAATGGCCCACAAGCGTTCAATCTGCTTTCTTGAAAGGCAGAAAAGCAAAAAAAATGGATTTGTCAAAACGTTAAATCTGCTTTTCAAGTAGTGAGAAAGGTGAAATTCATTTGCTTCTTTGCCATAGCAGAAAAACAGAAACTGCATTTTGCCAAAACGTGTCATCTGCTTTTCTGTTAACAGAAAGGTATAGAAAAGCGCATTTTTGCAAAAGCATTCGATGTGTTTTTTATGCTACTTGGAGAGGAAAAAAGTAGATGTCCACTTTTGAACCTCCATATTCGATCACGGGACGGTACTTGGATATTTCATACTTCATAGTTTGTTTGAGGGCGGCGTCACAGAATTGAGAATTATGATTGTTATGCAGCGGTCTTCAGTCTCAGACGTCTTCAGTCTCAGAAAGTTTCCACTTTCCATTTTTTTTTAAGAGGGGGGGGGGGATAAATAGCACAACTTATCAAAGATTATTTTGTGCGGGTAAAGACTGGACCATTTTCTCTTGCGTGGCACTTATCATTTCGCGGCATTTTCCCGAAATATCATCAAATTACCGTTTGCGTTCAAGGCGTTGCATGTGTATATACATACATAATTACCCATAATGTGAGCCTCAGTGCTGTGATGCAACTTTTATATTGTGTCTTATCTACAAACCCCAGGAAAAATAATGTCTTAAAGTGTGGATTTGTTGTCAGAGGTCACTAAATAATCATTTGCAAAAGGAATTATGGTTGTACACAAAAGTGTGAATAAATCGCGATTTGCCATTAATTACTGATGGTCTTAATTAAAAACCCCAAACATTTGTATGTCTTAAATTACATTTTTATTCATGTGGAGTAATGTTTTATCCATAGCTGTAATCGAAATTGATGTACAGACTCTTTTTTTATAAGTTCAATTTTAAGGTCCTAATATACCCTGGGTCCAAACACCCCATCTTATGTACAGACACCCCATTATTATCTACAAACACCCCCATCTTATCTACAAACCCCAGGAAAAATCATGTCTTAAATTGTGTATTTGTTGTCAGAGGTCACTAAATGATCATTTGCAAAAGGAATTTTGGTTGTACTCAAAAGTTTGAATAAATCGCTAATTGGCCGTTAATTAGTTATGGTCTTAATTAGAAACCCCAGACATTTGTATGTCTTAAATTGCATTTTTATTCATCTAGAGTTATGTTTTATCCGTAGCTGTAATCAAAATTGATGTACAGACTCTTTTTTATAAGTTCAATTTTGAAGGCCCAATGGGTCCAAACACCCCATGCCTTATGTACAAAACCCCCATATTATCTACAAACACCCCCGTCTTATCTACAAACCCCAGGAAAAATCATGTCTTAAATTGTGGATTTGTTGTCAGAGGTCACAAAATGATCATTTGCAAAAGGAATTTTGGTTGTACTCAAAAGTTTGAATAAATCGATATTTGGGGCAACTTTGGTGCCCCAGGGGGCCCAAAGCCCAGGGGTGTGCAACTTAAGACGCCCCATTCTCTCATTCGTACATTAAATCCAGTTGAAATATGCACTCAAACCTTTTGTACTCAACATTATGATTAAAACCCACCTAGCTCTCCAACTACATGTAAATGTACATGTACACAACACAACACTACGTATGCGCACGCATAGGATATGCAGTGGGTAATCTTGTGGAATTTGTACATCCGCCCATGACCCAGCCACAATTTTAACCAGAATGCTTTGCAAATACCCCGTTTGGGTCCGCTTTGGGCTATCTTCGATATAAGGTCCCACGAGACTGCATGGTCGGAAACCAGACGACGCTCAATATGAGACCCTTCAGCTTCTTGAAAAAACACACCAAGAAAATGTTTGCAGATATTTGTGATGTACGATACGTCGTACATCACAAATATGTGCGCACATATTTGTGATGTGCGATTCGTCGTACATCACAAATATGTTTGCAGATATTTGTGATGTGCGATTCGTCGTACATCACAAATATGTGCGCATATATTTGTGATGTGCGATTCGTCGTACATCACAAATATATGCGCAGATATTTGTGATGTGCGATGTTTGCACATCACAAATATTTGCAAACATCGTACATCACAAATATGTTTGCAGATATTTGTGATGTACGACTGTCGTACATCACAAATATGTTTGCAGATATTTGTGATGTGCGATGTCCCTCCTGCGCCACCATACAAAAGCGATCGACTGCATGATTGAATTTATGTGAGAGGGCGCTATAATAACTTCCTTCAGTTGCATTACAAAAGGCGTCTGTTTGTAGCTCTATGGTGTAACCGTGAAGGATTCGGGAGGGCAACGGACTTTTTTCGTCCGCATTTCTGCTATCCAGCCTGAACAAAATTAGCCTAAACAAGTACATGAAACGACGTCTGTAAGAAAGTTTAAGACCTTCACTTCTGATTAAGTACCAAATTCAGCCAAAACGCACATCTTTGCAAAATGGAACAATTAAATTCCTACATGCTTCCTTAATTCTCTAACAAATCCAAAAACAGCAACCAATATTAATATAACATCTAGATGATCTCATCATTTAAAAAAATATTCACAATCAAACCAAAATCATCTATGAACTTCATTCTTTTCCAACTGTCAACTGTTAAGGGAAGATCTTTTTTATAACACATTGATTGACCACTGTCCTCTATACTTGCTAATGAGCTATGATCATGATTCTTTCACCAAAAGTTAATGTTAGGCAAATTCTATCTTTTTGACAAACATGAACAAGTATATCAAGAGTAGACTTAATGTTTTTATGTATAAAAGGTTTTGACGATATATTTTAATAACATAAAACGGAAAAGCCTTGTGTTCTGTTTTCAACAGACACAACCTCTAGTTTTTTTTCTTCTTCTTCTTTTTCTTGTCGTTGAGTTACCATAGACTTTTGTCCGCGGCACTTTGGTCATTTTTAAACAGCCGATTTTGACCAAACTTGGTTTGAAGGAAGTCCATATAGGGTAGTTGTGTCCCGAACTTTTCATCGTCATGACGTCATCAGGTGTCATGTGACCAGCGATTTGAATTTAATAATCAAAATCTTTAAAAATCAACAAGAAATCAACGGTTTGAGGTATTAAGTTTATTCTTTCACCAAAAGTGATTGTTGGGCAGGGTCTTTCTTTTCGACACATTGCTTGACCTCTGTGACCCCTACTTCCGGTCAAACAGGAAGTAGCTCCTTATTTTAAAGTGGTAAGAGCTAGAATCATGATTCTTTCACCAATAGACAATGTTTGGCAAGGTCTTTCATTTGTGACACATTGCTTGACCTCTGTGACCTCTACTTCCGGTCAAACAGGAAGTAGCTCCTCATTTAAAAGTGGTAAGAGCTATGATCATAATTCTTTCACCAAAAGTGATTGTTGGGCAGGGTCTTTCTTTTGTGACACATTGCTTGACCTCTGTGACCTCTACTTCCGGTCAAACAGGAAGTAGCTCCTCATTTAAAAGTGGTAAGAGCTGTGATCATGATTCCTTCACCAAAAGTCAATGTTAGGCAAGATCTTTCATTTTTGTTACATTGCGTGACCTCTTTGACCTCTACTTGCAGTCATAACAGGATAACGTCAAACAATGACGTCACCATGACGCCATGCTTTGATTTTTCTTTTATTATTTATTGAAAATTTGGCCATTTAAGTTCTTTTAACGAAATCTAGTTAACGAAACAAGATATATTTGAATCTCTTTTTGATAATTCTAAAGCATACTGTACATATTAAATTACCTTGACGTCATCATGACATCATAAAAATGTGATTTTTATAACACATAAAAAAATGTTTTGTATACAGTGGTAATAAATGGTCATTAATTTTTTTAACATACTATACAATTGACTTTGTATAGATCGAGTTTTGTGTGTGGCAATAAAAGATAATTATACGATGTGATGTGCGATTGACTTCATACATAGCTTTGTACTGGTTGGTTTCTTCTTAATCACCAGTTACTGTATCGACCGCTCATGCTATTAATTTAATGGTTCATGACTCCAGGGACCCGTACCCCGATATACACGACCCGCTGATCATGATACAGTTGTTATTTCTTGTTTTTAATAGAGAGTTGCATTGACTGTTCACGTGTATTGTTACATTACGATGAAGACATAAAAATTGCAAAATTGTAAAAAAAAAACTAAAACCCCGATGTTACCATGGTGCGATGTTGTTTTAAACAGGTTGTACAATGAATAATTTGAGTTGTATGTTGTGACAACGTACGAATTGTAAAGTGCGCCCTCATGTGAGGGAATTATCCCTTATCGTATTTGACGTAAACTGAATAATATGAATGCACTATACGTGTTATACACATGCATTACTTGGGGAATGCATTGCCGAAGCTGTACTTGTATAAACAGTATATAATGGCATCGTGATTTGTAATAATTATGAAAGGCGAGGACAATAAAATATTTCGTTTCGAATTCTGATAATTCCATGTAGTGTTGGCGCATAATAAATATTAGCTCCATCGTCTTTCATCATCTGAGCACAAAATGCAGAAAATCAACAACGACCATTTTGGATACTGATTTTGGACAATGACTTTGAATCAGTTTCACAACAGCATATCTTCTTGGTTTCCATCATATAAGGACTGATATTATTCTAATCGGGACGAAACCCCAAAACAACAGTAATACAAGAAATTAAGATTATTTTCATTGTTTGGGTGAATGACTTATTTTATTGCAAAACTCGGACTATATATTACCACTTTTTTAATAAGTGGTTTTGTATTCATAATTTAAAAAAATACGTTATTTGTAAACCATGGATTGGAACAACTGCATACAAAATGTGTCTGCAGAACACAGAGGAATTCACATTGAATTTTATTCATTTGTAAGCAAGCTTTCTTCTTAAAATTTTAGATGGATGATTTCTGTGATACTGGACACAAGAATCATAGGTGTACATTTAAAGGTAAATACATGATAGGTAAAGGTCAAAGGACAGCATTCATACTGTGTCTCATCAAACATGTACATGAAATAATAAACCTATAAAATATTTGAGCTCAATCGGACATCTGAGTCACAGGAAAATAGCGAAAACCCGACTCAAAACTTTTTGATCTTATCCCTGAGATCAAAACTGTTTTCGGTCTTTTTTTTTGTATCTATTTCTGGATAAATACAGCATTTCAGGAACGGTGTGTTTCTACCAGCACCATCTTCATACCTTGAGTGAAAGGGGATAACTAAAACAACTTAAATGAGGGGGTTCTTTATGTTTGTTCAAAAAATCGTTCGGAGGAACGACCTTTGGAAAAAACACTCAATGTTAATTTCCTTCAAAAACCCAGCAAACCCAAACCCTTTAAAAAATACATTTTGCTTTCAAGAATAATGGGAAGTTTAAACGTGACTACAAATTGGCCATGCAGTAGAGTTGCTATGGGTTAACATGTCCCTGCTGAGTGTATGAGTCACTATCCTGATGACAAATTGACCACACAGTGAAGAATGGTCATGGGTTGACATGTCCCTGCTGAGTGTATGAGTCACTATCCTGATGACAAATTGACCACACAGTGAAGAATGGTCATGGGTTGACATGTCCCTGCTGAGTGTCACTATCAGGGTTGTTTGATTTAAATCACTCAATTTAAATCATTGATTTAAATCATAATTTTAATCAATGGAAAAAAAAAAGAAAATCGCTCAAAAAAATCAATCTTGATTTTTTTCATTATTTCTAGACTTGTTTTTATGAAAAACAGAATATCTTACTGAAAGACGACTTGCATTAATTTTTAGCTTAATTTTTCCACTATAACTGGGTGTCTTAAAAGAGTTAACGTTGTGTTTTTACAATTAGTTTTTCCTGTACAAAATATGCAGGCACATATACACACATGTATGAAAAGTGAGGCAGTATTCTGAAGCAAAACTGTGTACAGCATTACGAATAGAATTATACACAGTAATAAAATACAAACATTGTACATACATGTATTGTACATATAACTCATGTATGTACTATGTATGCAACTGCTCAAAATTAACTTTTGAAGTTGTGTATATCACTACATTTTGACTTCCCACAGTAATACTGCCATTATTAGGTCTAATACACAGGTATGTAGTGAGATGCAAATGGACCACTGGTACGTACAAGCCATGAAACATCTTTGAACGTGGTCTTAAACATCCCATTAGCAAGGAAGCAGTACAGTATGTCTGTAGTGATAGTCAGTAACATTTTCTGTTTTTTGTTGCTTTGGTTTTTTGCTACATTTTAATGATCACAATGCCCAAGCATCAAGAAGATGCAATTTGGCAGCATTTATGGGGTTTTAGAAGCAAAATGTTATGATAGTAAGATGTTATTACGTAAAAACAATTAAGAATTTAAAAGAATGGTACAGAATTGGTAAGACAAAATACACTTCATGATCACAGATTCACATAAAACTTACACAGTATAATGGTGATGAAGGGAGAACACATCCCATGAAATGTTTTTGTCTGAAATGCCATATACATTGAGAAATAAATGAAACTGTTTTCCGATTGGAATAAATCGCTTCAAAGCGTTTTATTCGTTCGTTAAGATGTGTACAATTCTCTGTACACGGGTTTTCACTATTTTCTCTTGACCCAGATGGCTGATTGACCTCAAACTTCTACAAGTTTGTCAGTTAAGGTATATAATGGATTACAAAATGTGCTTTCAGCAACGGTTTTGTTGCAAAAAACAGTTCTGTACCATCCCTTTAATTTAAATAAAAAAAATCGATTTAAATAAAAAACAATTGATTTAAATCAAATAAATCAAGCCTGGTCACTATCCTGATGACAAATTGACCACACAGTAAAAAATGGTCATAGGTTGACATGTCCCTGCTGAGTGTATCAGTCACTATGCAGTGATGGCAAATTGACCACACAGTGAAGAATGGTCATAGGCTAGGTTGACATGTCCCTGCTGAGTGTATCAGTCACTATGCAGTGATGGCAAATTGACCACACAGTGAGGAATGGTCATAGGTTGACATGTCCCTGCTGAGTGTATCAGTCACTATGCAGTGATGGCAAATTGACCACACAGTGAGGAATGGTCATGGGTTGACATGTCCCTGCTGAGTGTATCAGTCACTATGCAGTGATGGCAAATTGACCACACAGTGAGGAATGGTCATAGGTTGACATGTCCCTGCTGAGTGTATCAGTCACTATGCAGTGATGGCAAATTGACCACACAGTGAAGAATGGTCATGGGTTGACATGTCCCTGCTGAGTGTTTCAGTCACTATCCTGATGGCAAATTGACCATACAGTGAAGAATAGTCATGGGCTAATATGTCCCTGCTGAGTAATCACAGTTGATGAAGAAAAATGAGGAGATGGATGTTAGAGGTAACTCATCATCCAATCAATTTTGATGCTAGTCGATGAATAGGGGGCGTTTCCTTTTCTGAATAGCAGGGCGGCTTTGTGATGCTCATCAGAAAAATCATTGTAGCACTCAGCCAAGCACTCAAATTAATGCCGAAATGCACCACTATGCTGTGCATCATTGTCGGTGAGGCTGGCAGGGTCAGTTTTTTTGCTGGCATTGTTGTTCTGAAGCAAGTGTGGTATTCTAAAGAGTAAACAATGCAAAATGAGACAAGTTAATAAATAGGGACACACATGTCAAAATAACAGCGATGTTGCAAAAATACTGCGTATTAATTTGGTCATCACAATCTACAATATTGGTATTGATGTATAAACATTAACAAGCACACTTTTGGAAAAAAAGACATAAATGACAATTTTTGTTTCAACTGCTTTTACATCAATTCGTTAATAAAACTGCTCATCAGCCAAAATGACCTGAAATATATCAAATGCTTGGAGTTGGGAGGGCCTATGCGTTTCGATCCTAGCAGATTCTTTCTCAAAGGCTTAAATAATATTGTTACATTGATTATTTCAATATAGGTGAACATAGAGGCCCTATTCTTACAAAACATGAACCATTAACAGCCAACATACCTGAAATTATTATGTCCAGAGCATCTGCCACAGCCAAGATAGATCACCATGCAATTGAGAGTAGTCATGGGTTGACAACACCCTGCTGAGTGTGTCAGTCACTGTGTATCCCGATGACTAGATGACCATCTGGTGAGTAGTCGCCATGGTTTGACATTGCCCGGCAGCTGCCATGCAATGGTTTGACATGGCTGGCAGTGGCCATGCACAGCTTGGCATGGCCGGAAGTTGTCATGCACAGCTTGGCATGGCCGGAAGTGGTCATGCATAGGCTGACATAGTTGGAAGTGGCCATACATGGTTTGATGGCTCTGCTGAGGGTCGTTGTGGTGACCACATGATGATTGTGCATGGTTTGACATACATCTGTGAAGTATATTAAAATAAACCTTCATTCTTTAAAAAATACTGCTATTGATAAACTGTGTCCAACCTATCAGTATTGAAACCTCTTTTTAGGTACAAAGCAAGCTGTAAATATACATGCACTTTATATTGATACTTTGATTAAATTCATTGACATGTATGACAACCTCTGTAAAATGGATATCATAGTGATACAAACACCTTCTTATATACCGTAACTTGTTTCAATTGTATGTTCAATTTGTATCTCTAAATCTCTAAATATGTTCATCTTGAATACCAATTCACAGATATTATATAACAATTTGCATAGAAAACATCACATATTGATATAAGCACCTTACTATGTATTGCCTTACTATGTATTCTTTCAATTTGATGTTCAATGCATATCTCTTGATAAATAAGTCTTATAGCAAAAGTCAATCACGCCATGTAAATTCCAATTTCATCTTTCAATAATATTTCAAGTAAATTGATTTACATAAAAAACATCACATATTGACATTAATACAAACAACTTCATGATAACTGTAATAAGTAGGAATTACAGTTGCACATACTGATTCAACATTTCTCACATATACATGATCAATCAATGTCCCATTCTCTGTTGTTGCATCTGTCACACATTGTTTATATCCATGCTCACACATTAATTTCTCAATTTGTGTATGTTTCAAAATATCTTCATTAAAATCACCCATTACAATACATCTGTTAGATAGTTTATTAAGTTCATTAAGTAAATGTTTCATGTTGGTAATAAACTCAATCATGGAATATGATGCAGGACGATAAATTGTTACCAAAGAATATGACATTTCACAAATTACTTGTATTGCAATATACTCCAAGTTGTGTACAGGTAACATCAGTCTACTGAATGTCTTGTTCCTTCTACCATACACAGCAACACCTCCATGACACTGTTTGCTTAACATCTGAGTAACACTGCATGAATTGTCATATGAAGCACTTCTGACCTGATTGTAGCATTTGAATTCACTTAATTCTGTCTCACAGTCAAACTCATTCTCATTCCATGTTTCCGTTAGACAAATGAAATCTGACGTCATCATATCAGTATTACATTTTAGGTCTTGAAAGTGTTCTTTCAATCCTTGGATATTATGCATCATGATTACAGTGCCGTTTGATGATAGTATTCTAGCATTAGATTCTTCAATAAATTCCATCATATTATTCAACGAATCCTTCACTGATTTATTGCAATAAACAAACTTTTCATTAAACCCTTCAATCACAAGTCCATTTAGAGATGTTACTCTGCTTAATGCCACATATGCTTGACCTGCAGAAAATGTTCGTTCAAGAGACACCACTGCTCTGTCTGTAGTCACTCCTTGTACTTTATGAACTGTACATGCCCAGGCTATTTTCAATGGAAATTGACGTCTTATCCACTGTTTGCTTATATACTCTTCTTCCCTTTGAATTTTAACATATCCATCATTTGTTGCACTTTTCCTTTTCACTTTGGTTCCTACACTTTTGCCATCAAATATAATATGTATGTATTCAGGGGTAGATTCATCATGTGACAGAATAATTTCACACACAGTTCCAAGTACTCCATTAACAAGTCCATCAGATACATCAATATTTTTTGTCAACATTACTCTAGCACCAGTACCTAGCCATAATGATTCAGGCAAAGTGGTCTGCATTGATTTCTTTGGTATTTTCTTTAGGCTTGTCTTTTTATGGGAATCTTTCTGAAAGTCATTTGCTAAAATACAGAAATAATCACTGCACTTTACAAACAGTATCTTCTTATTGTATTCATCAACCTGTTTATTACATGGAAATATATGTAAAGCATCATCCCACTCTTCTCCAGTTTCCCGTGATTGTAAAATGTTCACATCCTCATCCAATAATTTATCCTGCTTAGCTCTAATACGTATTCTATTCAAAGTTTCAGCAAACTGCATATCATCCTTTTGTCTCATAATTTCCCTCAACTCTACTTTCTTAAAACAATCATTCCACAGATCTACTGCAATATCTCTCTGATACAACGATTTCCCCTTGACTGGAGGTAGTTGATAAAAATCACCAACAGCTAAAATGCTCACTTTTCCAAATGGCTTGTGATCATGTGTTTGCTTAATCTGTCGCAGACGTCCATGAATATAACACAACATTTTATGATCAACCATTGATATTTCATCAATAATAACAATCTGAAGATCTTGCAATTCATTCCTCAAAGTATTCAATTTCTCCTCACCAAGAGGTTGATATGGCAAACGTGCATCAGTGGGGATTGACAGAGCACTGTGAATTGTACTTCCATTGATATTAAAAGCTGCTACTCCAGTAGGTGCAGTTATCATTACAGACACATTATCAGGATTATTAACAATTCTTGTAAAGAGTCTTGTTGCTTCATAATGTATTGATTTGACCAAATGACTTTTCCCAGTTCCAGCTCCACCAGTGATAAACACATGAAATGGTTTAGGGTTTTTGCCTTGTACCTTCTGTAAACACCAGTCTCGAATCTTATTAAACACTTCCCTTTGCTGTGTATTCAATGACCTCAATAAACTTAGTGCATCTTGCTTTGATATTTTCACTGAATGTGGTTCAAAATTACACACTTTGTCTTTCTTGTCAGATTGTAGATCAGGAATATTCAAATCATCATCTTCTGATAATACTGGCTCACGCTCTGCTTCACATTCCATTCTTTCCTGCTCAGATATTGGGGAGATCATAGCCCATGCATCTTCCTGCATACCATGTTTTTCTACATATTGTTGAGCTGCTTCAAGAGCCTCAGCATTCTTCTCATATTTAGACCGATTACTTTCAACAACAACACTTACAGATTTTATTTGATTATTTACACAAACAGAACCATTCTTATAAAACTGTTCATAATTATCAAACTGTAGTGGCTTCAGTTGAACATCAACACGATATGGAAGAAACAATTGTAATATACTGTGGTAATATTTCTCAGGATATTTGGTCATAGAAAACCTTGGATATCTTATGACTGCTGGTTCAGTTCTTGTACGTTTCTGTATGTGGCCCAGACCATGTTTCAATGGATATACTGGTGACTTTCTTGATATATTGCACGTACCACCATTATAAATAATTCTGTACTTTGAACAAAATTTTGCCAGACACATGTCATTAAATTCAACAATGTCTGGTCTTGCTTTATAACGATCAACTCTACTAGTCATGAAAATATCATCATCATCTTCACATTTATTCTGAATTACACTCAATGGCAAACTCATTCGTACAGGATTTTCACATACAGGTATAAACTCCACTTTTCTAGAACCCTCTTTCAACCTCAGACCGCAAACTCGAAACACTGCTTCCTGAGCTGATAATTCTCTATTGTGTAAATACACACATCCAATTTCCTTCATACTCTGTCTAGCATCTAAATTTCCCCTTTTGGCCTCGCTCGGTGCATGTCCTAACAAATGTCCTAATTCTCGTTCTGACTTTGACATGTATGACACTACGTATGCTGCACAGGCATATGCATCAGTGATATATTGAATATCCATATTAGCATTCCAGGCTCTTATTAAATCAGGATTATACAGATTCACCCATACATCTTGAGGCTCTCTCTTTAAAATGATAGTAGATTTCCTGCTTAAAATATCATTAGCCTTTTCAAAATCAGACTGTGTAATATTAATACTTTGAAATAATTGAGACGTTGACATGTGTTGATTCTTCTCATCCTGGATTGCATTCCATACTGATTGCAATAATTCCTTGGCTGCTGTACGTTTCTTTTCATCATTACTAATGGAAGTACTTTCTTCATGATTATATCCATCATCCTCACTATCTTCATCATTACAGCCATCAGCTGAATCACAACTGGCAATAAATGTTCTATTAGATGGGGGTCTTGGAAAATTAAATCTACATTCAGTGCCCTTCTTTTTACAAGACTTGGTATGTTTCTTAGTATGTTGCTGTACATGACTGATTATTTCATTCAATTCCTCATCTTCTTCCTGTGTTGGTAACTTGCAACTGACAAATGAATCAATAAATTTTATTACGTCAGAATCATCATCTTCTTCCAATTTTGGAGCATTCTCAATCCAAAACAGACAATGTGTGTGTGGAGAACCTCTTTGCTGAAATTCTACTCGGTAAAAGTAGTCCTTGACTCTCCCAATTGGTGCTGCACTTGACATGATAACATCTTTCAAAAATGTGTGAAATCGATGCTCAAACATTCTAGCCACAGTCACTGGATTGCTTCTCAATACAGTACACTTATCATTCCAATCCAAATCTTCAATTCTTCTGCAATCCCCTTGTTGTCTCAATATCGTATTAATAACTTCAGGCCATCTCATATCAGCTGCAGAAAATGAGCAAAACCATGTTGGTATTCCAAGTTGTCTAATCATAGCCATAACATCTCTCTGAGTTGATTGCCAATATGACGGTGTACCTCTAATTGGTTTCATAAATCTATACCCACTATCACACTGTAAAATATCATTTAATTGATCTCTATCCTTAATCATGCTAGAATTAACACTTTGACCAAATTGCATTTTCCCTGAACTTTGACGCATAGCAATTGATACACCAGACATCACCTTTTCAATTTCTGATAAATACTGGGCATAAAAGATATACTGAGTACATTTGGCAAATCTGTTATCTGCATTCATCAACCTATTATGAAAATATCTTAGTCGTGTCAGCTTTCCATCACGTTTATCATCAAATATAGGTGACCCTGCTGGGAATAATGCTGGAAAACATTTGGCCTCATTACCTTCCTCCATTAAAACTCTAACTGGATTGTTTCCTTCACAAGGTGCAACACAAAATACATCATTAAAGTATTGATCAAGCACTTCTTGTCCTATATCTATAGGCTGTAAGCATGTATCAAGTGGAATACCACACAAACGATCCTCATCTGTTTCTTCATCACTTACACTAGCTTCATCAGATTCATGTACAACTTCATCTTCATGCTGCTCATCATGTTCATCATCTAACAGGGGATCATTCCAATCACAATTGATTTCAATATCTTTATACCATGCATTGTTCTGCTTAAGATAACTTAATGCAGTTTCCACATGTTCTCTAGTCACAAATTGATATTGATAATATCCTTTGTAAGATAATTTCCTCTTCAGCTTGATTCTAATGAATTGATTTTCATTTCTACATCTTGGCAATGCTGTCACTGTGTCTGTAATATTAGATGGTACACAAACAACTGGTCCGTGAACTGCATTTTGCTTTCCCTTGGGTAATGCTATGAGCTTCATGAATGGTACATTAATTGCAATGAGATGCTCCTCTAATATATTCAAAGAATCCAATTCCTGTGGAATGTCTATCAATTCCAAACTATTAGTACATGCTTCTACTGGTACTTTCTTCTGCAGTAATGTTCTATGACATGTGTAACATATCCATAATCTAGACCTGCTAGATTTTGACACAAGACATTCATTTCCACACTCTTTTGTACAAATGCATTTATGTAAATATTTGTCAGATATACAACTGATAATCCTGTATTTATCTTTATTGCATTTAGTAACTTGTTTTTTGAACAAAAGTTTACAACAAACTGCACAAACATACTCAGGTCCTGATGTAACTTCTTTCTTCCAATTTGTGATAGCATTCCTTAAATTCCTTTCTTGTTGAATTTGTTTCTTTTTTTGTCTTATATTCCTCTGTTTTATTTTCTTACGATAATTTGCATCTTGGCGATACTTGCACTTCAGATTTTTTATCAAATTCACTCTGTACACATGATTACCCCAATACTTTTTCTTTATAGAGTTAATGACAGCATTTCTGTAAACTTGATTACTATGATATGTTTTTTTGGCACGGTCAATTTTTTTCTGTCTATATGCAGCATCTGTATTATACTTGGCTCTTGTTCTATTAATCTTTTCTTGTCTAAAGCAATTATCCTCATGATACTTTCTTTTCTCACTATTAATTTTTCTTTGTCTGTGTATACTATCCTCATGATACTTTCTTTTTTGACTATTAACTATCCTTTCTCTGTGTGCACTATCTTTGTGATACTTCTTCATTGATTTTTTAATTATTGTTTCTTTATACAAAGCATTCTGTTTATATTTTAAGTTTAACAATTTCTTCTTCTTTTCACAATTTTCTGCATATTTTTTCTTCTCATATTCAAGAATATTCTTTCTGAAATCCTTACAATCAGCATATTTCTGTCTTTTTGCATAATTCTGTCTTTCCTTGTATGCACTGTTCTTCTCGCGTCTTTCTCTTGCTCTATCTCTGCTTAATTTCCGTTTCAATCTCACATTTGAACGTTTACGTCTCTTTCGCTTACACTGAGAATATGATGGATCTTCCTTTCTATCATAACATTGACTTACATGAACATTACTTACTGGGTCTCTAGTACATGTACTTTCAGACATCAAATCTCTGTTACAGTCATCTTCATTACTACCAATTGGATTACTTGGAACAAGTTCATGAACATTCATGACTAAATCATAATGAACTTCATTTCTATGATACAAATAAATTCCACAATCTGATAATCTGTCAGTATTGGTGAATGAACGTGAAAACACATACCACCTCCTTGCATCACTATATGTATATATATCAACACCCAACATGTCAGCCATTGCTATGATTTCTACCTCCGTTGCCCATGTACCACTATGAAACAATCTCTGGCTAACTGCATAATCTTGCACAGTAGAAAAACCTTCTCTTAAAAAACAGTTAAATTTATCAGCATTTTTCAACAAGTGATTTACAACTTTTGTTCTGACATGCATATGATTTCTCTCTGTTCCAGATATAGCACATGAAATAGCTCTGAAGAAACAGTTGCCATCACCTTTGATCCTCTTTATTCTGTCTGGTCTTCCCATGTTATCACATCTTCTAACACTCTCATCAGCATCCAGAAATACCCTTCTCAATCCAAATTTCTCACACAATTGGTTTCTACTTTCATTACTTAGTAACATAAATCTTAATTTGGCAGGTTCTATAACTTCCACTATTTCTACATCATTACTACTCTTGCAACTGCTTATGACATGCACATCATCATTTTCCTGCACTTCATTTGATTTTGATATCTCATCATGCTCACGTAAACATTCAGATTCTACATCTTCAACATTACATTCAGTACAAACACTTTCACTATTGTCTTTAAGTTCATGATTACAAACATTCAGCTCACTATTAAACTGAACACTGACTCCTGTAATTTCAAACTGCTCAAAATCAGACACATTCATAGAATTTCCAAGTTCAATACAATAACTGTACACACCTTGCCATGAAGCTACACGTTTCAGAAAACTTCTGCCGTTACAGTCTTGTCTGCCATTATGATTTCTAGAATGGGAATCAAAAATATAATACATTCCATCTTGAGCAATGACTGAAAATGTGTTCGTATGGAAACAGATAAAACATGCTGCATACTTGTGAAGTGTCTGCTGCAGAGCATTATTCAATGAAATCATATTGAAATCTGACAGATTTGTATTTTCTCCAAAGGTACCAGACACAGCTTCATGGAATCGAACACAGAAATGCTGACTGAAAACATCTATTTCCTCTGGCAACTCACTTATCAACAAATACTCATTCACTACTGTAGAACTATGAGATAAAAAACCATACAATTCATTTCCAGTATTCAAGACAAAGTCCATTTCATTAGAGCACCATCTGTCTAACTTCTTAATTCTGCTATACAGTATAGCACACAGACTATTAGCAACACACTGTTTACCAGTATTATTTCCAAATCTAAAATCACCTTGATGGAAACTACCCTGAACAATCATATTATCTGATACACTTACAACTCCACTATTTCCATTGTCTTCATATGTATCACTTTGCATGTTTTGGGGCTTCTTTATGTCCTGCTGTATCTTAATATATTTGGTGCTATTCATACTGTCATTACTTGTGACCTTTGGCATCTTCTCATCTCCATTCTTGTTACTATGGGGTGGCACTGATCTCTTCCTACTTCTCAGAGCATACTTAGTATTTTGCTTCACTCTACATGATTCACCCTGACCACTCTTTGAACATTGTCTTTTCATACTGTCATTACTTGTGACCTTTGGCATCTTCTCATCTTTATTCTTATTACTATGGGGTGACACTGATCTCTTTCTACTTCTCAGAGCATACTTGGTATTTTGCTTCACTCTACATGATTCACCCTGATCACTCTTTGAACAATGTTTTGATTTTCCATGACTTCTGCAAGTTTTACTATCATTAGATTTCTCATAACCATCCGTCAAAGATACACCCTCAGCATCTTGTTTGCCTTTATCAGATTCTGATTTCTTTCTATTCCTCAATGTATATCCTCCTGATTGCTCTGGTACTGTTTGTTTTTTGTAACCACATGCATATATACCTTCAACATTTCTGTTCATTGCCTGACTGTCAAAATCCTCTTCCATTTGTTTGTCAACATCCTCTTCAAAACTAGTCAACATCACATCAAATACAGTCAAATCTGCAGAAATATCAGAACAGTCATATAAATATTTACAGAAGTTACTCCCTCGACATTTGCAACATATCCATACAATTGACTTGTTTAGCAAGACATGATTTCCAATACAACTTGTAACTCCCATACAATCAACATGATACCATAACCCACAATAACACTGTAATTTGAAGTCCCATGGCTTGATCATCTCATCACAAATCCAACACTGTCCATCTACATTAGCATTACTATTTCTGTCTCCAGTATCCACTTTCCCAGCACATTTACTACCACTTTTATCTTGCTCTTTGATCTGTTTTATACTCTTATCAGAAACCTGTTTGCTCATCTTATGAATACATCTCTGTCTCTTCCTCATTTCATTTGCTTTGTCTTTCAAGAACTTCATCTTCTTAAAAACTATACTTATACTTCCATTTGTATGCTTCCAGATAAGTGTCTGTTCATCTTTATGTGCCTTTCTATCCTTCTTGGTCATACGACTCTCTATTACCATTCCTCCTTTCCTGATATTTTGAGTTTGCCTGAATACCTGTTTTCTCACTTTCTTCTTGTACCGTCGTGATGGTCTCTTTCTACCTTTTCGTTCATATATCTCTTCAACACAATTCAAAACACATCCCCCACCACTATGCTTTGTCCAACCAAACTTCTTCAGCCATTGCACACCATGCAAATTACTAGAACGTGACAATCGTTTCTTCCTTTCTTGTCTCAGATTACTCACTTTGTTTTGTCTGTCATGTTGTATCTTCCTCTCATATTCCTTCTGTAGTTTCTTCAACTGCAATTTCTTAGGTCTCACAATCTGTAAAAGATAGCATTTCATCACATGATTTCCATTGATAACTTTTGCTTTACTTGACGTCTGACAACTGATTCCACACAAGTCAATTATACTCAGACAACAAAGTGGGGACTGACACCATTCTTGAATTCATGCCACAGCTTGAAACTGCATTTATTATGCACTTATTAAAAATGCAAAAGAAAAAACATATGAACAGAAAGTTATGTACATTAATTACACATTATTCAAATTTTCCTAGAATGAAATGGCAAGGAGCCGGATACCGAACACAGGGCAAACCGGCTATACAGACAAACAGGACATAACATTTAATTAATGGACTACCACACCATGTCCATTAAAACAGATTTATGAACGCCATCGTCCATACCCACTTGTGGCCACACCAAATAGGACTACCAGTCCTTACCAACCAAATTCACCTCACATGGCCGTGTTAACAGCCGGACCTCCACAAACAACACAAGTAACACACCTTGCCTTCCTATCACCTTATAAAAGATTGGCCCCAACGAAACCGAAGGGCACCAAAATAGTTTAAATAAGGCCTACACACAAAATGATTCCCCAAGTTGGAAAACGAGGGGTGCAATTGGCCCCAACGACACCGAAGGGCACCATAATTAATTCATTACAATTGTAAAAGTATTGGGGAAGATTATCCTCTTTTACAAAACATTGAAAATTCCCCAAGTTGGAAAACTAAGGGGACATGTTACATAGCCCGACCGGAACCGAAGGGCACTATTGTCAAATAAAATACAAATCCCATGCTCTTACTAATGGAGGCCACCTATAAAATGTAAGTACCTTAGGAATTTTCCTGCGATTTTCTGTCCAAAAATGCAATTCAGATGTGAAAAGTTATTCTGCCCCAATTATGGTGGAGCTCAAGGGGAGGTGGCGGGTGAAGCGAAATGGCTTCAAAGAAAAGCTGTGACAAAGTGACCAAAAAATTAACCAAGGCGCCAAAACTCTGCCAATAGGCAACCAAGGTGCCTCTGATTGGCTGAAACTTTCCCACCATTGACCAATCCCGCGCCTTGCTTGTTCCAACGCACTGATTGGTTGTTGGCCCCGATCCCAGGATCCCCCAGAATCATATAAATAGCTTCAAGTTGGAAAAACCCAACAGTCTGAAACAGCACGCTGCCGAATACACATTCACAGCGCATAAAACAGCGCGTTGTGTAACTGTACAAATTAATGATGTGTACAGTTAGATGCATACCCGACTATTAACGCACGTACGTGGCCTAATGCCTGCACAGCGTACTTTCAATACAGACTACTCAAAACATGGTTCTAAATGATTTCTGCCTTGCAACATGGATTAAGCGGAGCTTCTGCAAGGAGGTAATGAACCAGACCATTGCTGAGTATAAAGCATTTGATCATTAATATGATAAAATGAATTATACTCAGACAACAAAGTGGGGACTGACACCATTCTTGAATTCATGCCACAGCTTGAAACTGCATTTATTATGCACTTATTAAAAATGCAAAAGAAAAAACATATGAACAGAAAGTTATGTACATTAATTACACATTATTCAAATTTTCCTAGAATGAAATGGCAAGGAGCCGGATACCGAACACAGGGCAAACCGGCTATACAGACAAACATGACATAACATTTAATTAATGGACTACCACACCATGTCCATTAAAACAGATTTATGAACGCCATCGTCCATACCCACTTGTGGCCACACCAAATAGGACTACCAGTCCTTACCAACCAAATTCACCTCACATGGCCGTGTTAACAGCCGGACCTCCACAAACAACACAAGTAACACACCTTGCCTTCCTATCACCTTATAAAAGATTGGCCCCAACGAAACCGAAGGGCACCAAAATAGTTTAAATAAGGCCTACACACAAAATGATTCCCCAAGTTGGAAAACGAGGGGTGCAATTGGCCCCAACGAAACCGAAGGGCACCAAAAAATTAAAGTAAGTCCTACACACAAAATGATTCCCCAAGTTGGAAAACGAGGGGTGCAATTGGCCCCAACGACACCGAAGGGCACCATAATTAATTCATTACAATTGTAATAGTATTGGGGAAGATTATCCTCTTTTACAAAACATTGAAAATTCCCCAAGTTGGAAAACTAAGGGGACATGTTACATAGCCCGACCGGAACCGAAGGGCACTATTGTCAAATAAAATACAAATCCCATGCTCTTACTAATGGAGGCCACCTATAAAATGTAAGTACCTTAGGAATTTTCCTGCGATTTTCTGTCCAAAAATGCCAAACGTGCAAAGCGCGCCCCAAGAAAATAGACAGGAAGCTCAACCAATCCAACTTAAACCCCAATGCTATTGATACAAGTGGTCAAATTGTTACGAAATGCAACATTGCCAGAATTTGATAAGTGAACACCATCAAAACGATACATGGAAAAATCGGACCAAACAAACTGTGGATGTCGCAAAACTCGGCAGCCCACCCTCAAGGAGCATGTGCGGATCCATCTGTTCATTTTTCGCCGCTGCTGCTCCATGCTCTTTTGTGAGTGGGCCCCAAAATAAAAAACCCTAGGTAAAATTTCGGACCAAACAATTTTGGTATTCGGAAAATACAAGCCAACCTCTTTCATGAAAATTGCAATGCTCTGCCGTATTGAAAATACATCCAAAGTTATTAGGTCATTTGTGCCCAAGTGGACAATTATGACTTGTGGATGGGGTGTATTCTCGGGCACAGATGAAAGTAAAGGCCACAGATCTTTCAACCTGGCCCCACTCTTGCCCAACCAGAGGACCGGAAGGCTGGTCGCCAAAGGGCGCTGAGCCCAACGAACAAGTGAGTCCCCTACAATCCAAACACCACCTGTACAATTATAATAAGATAAAAGAAGTGCGTACATTATTACCCCATGCTTATGCCTGGTAGAGTACACAATGCCTCGGGACGAATGTATGCAAGAACAGCATCAGAACGCCAACGCCCCATTTTTTGAATATTCTCAAGTGAAACACCTAAGCTATGAGCAAGAGTTGCTGCCCCAATCCGAAATGAATGTGCCCGAATTTGGAGTTCACCGAGCCCACAAAAAACAAGGGCCTTTTTAAGCACTGCATTAAACTGGTAACGTGTCAAAGGTGCACCACCAAAATGACAAAATAGAGGACCAGGGCATTGTGGACGAACCTGTACGAAGCTATGCAAAGCATAAACAGGACAAATAAAATTATCTTCTGTCTGCACAAGCTTAATTACAATGGGTCTTCCTGATTGATTGGTTTTACAGGTCCGAAAAGAAACCGACACTGATGAGCACTGAAGCTCAGGAGAACTAAAAGTGATATCTGACCTCAATAATAAGGAATCCTGAATGCGGTTCTGTGAATCCGCAGTAAATTCTCCCACTCTCATGAACCCAAAAAATGCACACAACATAGCGGCTTTAAATAACAACTCCTCAAAACGAGAATCACAGATATGTGGCAACGCTGACAAAATATTGCTTAAAATTGGCATTGTAACTGGACACCGAGTATCACCTTGCCTCCGATCACGGCGACAGCCCTCCAAAAGCTTAGATGAAATCCTTAGTGGGATCCGAATGCCCATGAAGCTTATGATAGAATCCCACTCCAGCCACATATGTGGCAATGGTGGATGGTGCTGAACCCCGGAGAGAGAGCCAAGCAATGAATTCCCTAATGACTTGGGATGGAACAGGCAAAGATGTATAACCGAACTGCTCGTTGTTAAATTCAGAAAACACATTCCACCCCGTGGAGTAAGTTTTATAGGAATTCCTGGAAAATGCAACTGACAGCAAGCGAGAGATCTCACATGCTACCAGAGAGTCGGCAGCCGTGGAATCGGTGTCATCACCTGATCGGCATGAGGGGCGGCCTCCCAAAATCGTTTCATCTGAAAGCGGGACAAAAAATCGGCCAAGCAATTATCAACCCCTGGGACATGTACCGCCTTAAAGACAATGTTTAATTTGAGGCAGTGCAATACAAACAAACGCACTAAATGCATAATTCTCTCACACTGGGAAGATTGTCCGTTAACGATGTGAACAACCGCCAAGTTATCAGAGCGGAACTTAACCCTGCGATTGGCAAGCACTGGACCCCAGCATAATACAGCCACAAGCAAGGGAAAAAATTCCAGGAATGCAATGGAAGGAGGATGTTCAAGTATACATGATGGCCACCGACCTTGCACCCATTTGCCCTGAAAGTATGCCCCATAACCTATTGAAGCCGCTGCATCAGTAAACAACTCAACTGAATCCTCCCATGCCCTATCCAAAAAGGGGGATACTCCATTAAAGTTTGTCAGAAAATCTAGCCACACAATTAAGTCAAGTCTAGCCCCTACAGACAAGCGCACTCGATGATGCGGTTTAGTAAGACCCTGAGTGAGGGCAATCAATCGGCGTAAAAAGGCTCGCCCAGGAGCTATTGCTTTACAAACAAAATTCAATGATCCCACAAGTGACTGGACCTCAACCAATGTAATCTTCCGTTTACTTAGCACAGCATGGATTTTGTCACAAAGAGCCTGAACTTTTACAGCGGGTACTTTAACCTGCCGAGATACTGTGTCAATTTCTAACCCCAAATAGGTGATTGACTGAACCGGCCCAACGGTTTTCTCTTGGGCCAGGGGAACACCCAGTTCTTTGCATAAATCTGCAAATGCAGACAAGGTTTTTCCACATGACTGACAAGAGGCCCCCACAAATAAAAAATCATCCAAATAATGTGTTACAAATGGTGAATTGGTCACATGTTTAACCTGATGTTCTAAGAACGTGCTAAACAATTCAAACAATGAACAGGAAATAGAGCAGCCCATGGGTAAACATTTATCATAATAATACATGCCTTCAAATGTGAAACCTAACAACTCATAATCCGCAGGGTTAACAGGCAGCAGTCTGAAAGCTGATTTGATATCTGATTTTGCTAACCAAACCCCCTCGCCTGCCTTCATAACAAGATCCACTGCATTGTCAAACGAAGCATAATGTACTACGCACTTATCACGCTCAATGAAATCATTCACCGAGCAGCCTGCAGGATAAGATAAGTGATGAATGAGACGAAATGTCCCCGGTTCTTGCTTGGGGACAAGACCAATAGGGGAGCACTGCAATTGAACTAGGGGGCGAGCAGCAAATGGCCCGGCAATGCGGCCTAAACTTATTTCCTTGGCCAGCTTTTCGCGCACCACATGTGGGAGTTGTGCAGCCGACTGTAAACAACCTGAATCCCTATTCAGCCGCGGACCTGAATAACCAATATGAAAACCGTAACTGAAACCTTCCAATAAAATCGAAGCCGCTTGTCTATTTGGATAACCTTCCAACCAGTTTTGCAACACAACTAACTTAATTGGTGTTGGAGGAACGAAAATTACCCGGCTTACCCTGATTAAAATCCTTTGCACCAGAGGTTGCAG
Organism: Astropecten irregularis; assembly: GCA_963971285.1. Lineage (NCBI taxonomy): Eukaryota > Metazoa > Echinodermata > Asteroidea > Paxillosida > Astropectinidae > Astropecten > Astropecten irregularis. The sequence continues at coordinate 12,305,596 of OZ020244.1, read as the reverse complement.
CGACAGCGCCGGCCGTTCCCACACGCGACAGCAGCTGACGCTGGCCGCCATGTTGGGGAACTGGTGCCCGCCGTGCCGTTGCCTCGTAATTACGCCTGTTTGCGCCTATATGTGCGCGGTCACCAGTGAAATTCGAGGCAGGCCTGTTGCCATGGTTGCCAGAGCGGCATACGAGTGCATTGTGCCCAAAGCGGTAACAAGTGCTGCACTTGTGTGCAAATTTGCAATTAGTGTACCGGCAACCGCCGGACCTGTTGAATGCATAACACAAACCCACCCCAGCACGAGATGTGCGACCGAATGCAGATAAACATGGGCGTGAAGTCGGATAACTAATATTATTATTATAACCACCGGGCTGATTAATTGAGGCAGCCGCTGCTACAGTAACCCACAACTCGATATCCATTTCCCCCCAACTGCTAGCCGGGTCAGCGGCACGACGGAGCCTAAACTGCTCGTCGTACGCCCGCCAACCAAAGCCGGGAAATTGCACAGAGGCCAAACGGATTGTTTCGGCATATTTAAGCAGCTCGGCAGCCCTAGTGGAATGTTTTTCCAGGAAGATAGCCATGAAAACATGAAAGGCTGAAAGCCATTTATCAAGGCTATCAATTTTCTATCTTGCCGGCACTGCAGGCCGTAAAACCATATTACCTGCGTCATTGACGGTAAAAACCATCTCATTTATATTTTGTTGGTGGCTGTGCGCCAGAAGCTGTATCGAATTGTCGCTCAGCAAGTGAGCGAAATCGACGAATTCGCCATCCCAAATTTTTTGTTTGACTGTCGCTGGAATGGCAAACCCTAACGCCCCTACCTTTAAGCTAGGCCTACTTGTCACGGAATCATGAGTGGTGACGCCCAGCTGACCTAAGCCTAAAGGAACAACAGGCTGACCGTCTACGGCCGCCGTAAAATTAACTCCCCCATCATGCCCACCCGAATGAACCGTGTCAGTTAATACAGTGGTTAAAGCAAGGCCTGACTCACCCCCTGCAGCTGTATTTGTGGGTCCGGTGGAGGAGCTCGACGATGCCGTCGCTGTCGCAGCCGGCACCGAAGCCGAAAGCGAAGTAGGCCTAACGTTAGGCCTAGCCACTCGAGTTCCAGCGGATGCCAGCACGGATGTGGAGGTGCTGGTAGTGGGGGGAGCCTCAGCGGAAGTAACCACACTGGCGACTCTCGTTAGCTGTGACAAAGTGACCAAAAAATTAACCAAGGCGCCAAAACTCTGCCAATAGGCAACCAAGGTGCCTCTGATTGGCTGAAACTTTCCCACCATTGACCAATCCCGCGCCTTGCTTGTTCCAACGCACTGATTGGTTGTTGGCCCCGATCCCAGGATCCCCCAGAATCATATAAATAGCTTCAAGTTGGAAAAACCCAACAGTCTGAAACAGCACGCTGCCGAATACACATTCACAGCGCATAAAACAGCGCGTTGTGTAACTGTACAAATTAATGATGTGTACAGTTAGATGCATACCCGACTATTAACGCACGTACGTGGCCTAATGCCTGCACAGCGTACTTTCAATACAGACTACTCAAAACATGGTTCTAACTGATTTCTGCCTTGCAACATGGATTAAGCGGAGCTTCTGCAAGGAGGTAATGAACCAGACCATTGCTGAGTATAAAGCATTTGATCATTAATATGATAAAATGAATTATGTCAGTTTTCATTTCATGCATTTTACAGACAACACTGTCTTTTGTCATCATAATGTTCTCAACTTCATTTGTTCTCATGATTTGTTCATTTTTCATTGTTCTCATTTGGTTCTCAGGTTTTGTTACGTTTGTTCTCATAACCTGGCACACCCCAGGTACCTGGCACACCCCAGGTACCTGGCACACCCCAGGATTTTTCTTGTTATTAACCTGGCACACCCCAGGTACCTGGCACACCCCAGGATTTTGAACCTGGCACACCCCAGGTACCTGGCACACCCCAGGATTTTGAACCTGGCACACCCCAGGTACCTGGCACACCCCAGGATTTGTATTGTTATCAACCTGGCACATCACAGGTACCTGGCGCACCGCAGGTACCTGGCATACACCAAGTACCTGGCACACGCCAGGATTTTTATTGTTATCAACCTGGCACATCACAGGTACCTGGCGCACCGCAGGTACCTGGCATACACCAGGTACCTGGCACACGCCAGGATTTTTGATAGATGAAATACTCTCTGCCATCTTCATACAGTACAGAGCCATCTGTAAAAAAAAAAAAAAAAAAAAAAAAAATTGTCACCAGCAAGAAAACATCTTTAAAGGTAGTATCATACTTTGGTTTTTGTCAAAGAAGTACAGATTCATGGGCAAATATATCAAGGAATCTTCCTTGATATTTTTGCCCATGAATCTCTACTTCTTGCAAACAGTGGTGTGCTAAAATTGCAGGCAAGTACATGTTGTGATTGCGTAGTTAGGGACTGTGTTCACAGTCATCTGTAAACATTTCAATTCCATACGGTGCCCTCTTTTTTAGAAAATCGTGAAAACCGGCCACAGTATTTCTAAAAGTCTTTTCTCTTTTATTGATCTTTTAAAAGATCAAAAAGATTTTTTTGTCGTTGTTTTACTCATTTCTGGATAAATACACCATTTCAGGCGGACAAATCTTAACAGTAGGTTTCTACTACTACATTTCTGTTTTGGTCTCTTACCAAAGTATGATACTACATCTACCTTTAAAAATGATAAAACACATAGGGCCTACTATCCGCAATCTACATGTACCTTTCAAGTGAACTATGTGAAATAATAGCAAATTTGTGTTCCTTATACTCTAATAAATCAATGGATTGTGTACCCTAACATAGCGCAGCTGTTTTATTGAGTCCCATTATAATTTCTATACAATAGGGTGAAAGATAAGCGATTGTGTAACTTGGGACCCGTCTGTTTTTATATTCAGAAATTAAAATGGGTCCTCAAAAATACTACTCTACAATCATGCCTCTAAATTGCCATGACATCATGTCTGACCACGTGTACATGTGTACTACTAATATAGTACTAGTTGTAGTACTGGGAAGGATTCCACTGACGGCCATCACTTGTGCACAAACATATGGAACAGACGGAGGGCGTTTTGAGAAAAATGGCTACCACTGCACCATTCGAAGTGTACAATTGTAGGTCCAAAAAACCCGTAAAACTCACTTTTCTGATATGCTGGCCCAGTGCAGTGTTATACACCTGACACTGAAGTTCATCATGACTTTAATCCAAGTTAACTCTTGGAGGATATAGGCCTAGACCTATTCCTTTTCCGTAATGGTGTGGAATTCTTTCCGTAGTACTACTATTACTAACTTCTAGGGGCCTATAGGCCTAGTATACTAGTACTAGGCCTCCTACTTTTACTAGTACATGTATACAAATAATGAATGTTTATAAGTAGAATGGTAAAAATTATTTCATGAGGTGACAGATAAACTGTTCCATTCCACGAGGAAAGTCTCATGGAATGAAACAGTACATCTGTCACCTCATTAAATTATTTTTACCATTCTACGAATGTGAAACATTCATTATTTGTTTTATATCATGCCCACATAAATCAAATGTCATCTGATTAATTGACTTGTAATAATCTGGTACTTCAAAGTCCTACTTTTTTACTACGGCAGCAAATTTATTCACATTTTATTAACCTCCTCCACTTACAGATTCCAGCCGTGCGAGTGCGCGATATCGCGCAACCTACAATTAGAATTGCATCAAGTTGCGTCAACCACAAAATTAAAAGACTTCAGCACCCCAGTTACTGGGTCTAAAACGAGGCTCCTACTAAAACGAGGCTCCTACTAGGCTGGCCCACTAAATGTTTTAGAATGCTAAAACAATGTAAACTAACCCAACCTATTAAAAAACGACAGAAATAACAATACATACAATATACATCTTTTTGGAACAGTAGAAGCTGTTAAGTTTTTATTTCTTTTAAGTTATCATACCTTTCAAGTAACGCTTACCCATTATTATTTCCAAATTGTTGCCATCATTGACATACAGCCTATAGTTGAACTTGAAGCGTATAACTTAGTTCTTCAAACTTCAACTTAGGCATGCAATTTTACTGCATAATCTAATTATAACAATACAAACGTCATCATAATACTACTTACTAGTAGTACTAGAGAGTAGTAGTACTAGTAGGCCTAATAGCACTAGTTATACGGGGTTAGTGTGATTTAATCCACAACACAAGGATTATTTTCAGACCCCCCATAAATAATTTCCCTCAAAAATCAAAAGTGAAAACCATTCCCTCTTTTCACAAATGTAACCTTAACCATGGAGAAAAGTGCCTTAACCTTCCAAACATTAACAATAACATTCAAGAGGACTGGTCAACATAGCCTAACTATTTAGATGAGTTAGTTTACTCAATCTGGGTAGACAAAATACGGCCTACCAATACATTACAATGAATAAGCTAAGTTAACTTAAGTTAGTCATGAACATGATCAGTGTTGTTCATAGCCAAAAATACAAATATGAAACACATCATCCAAAAAAGTCTCTAACACTTTGATGTATTAAATGGAAACTATACACTCCAGTAATCCCTGCTAAATTTTGTACTAAAATGACAAAACCACGATTTTTACAAACTTTTCTACAGCTAACTTCCATTCGCATTCATACGTATAGTATACATACCCAGCTGGCAATCAATAATATACAGGCTCCCATGTGCGAAATAAACAACGCGACGGAGCGTCGATGGTTTCCGTTATATATTCACACGCGTTTACCACCGGTTACCAGCGAAGCTCAGGTCACTTCACTTCACGAAAATAGAGGGCGCGCTGTATTGTAATCATAGAGTTAAATAAAAAACTAGAGTGTGCACTCTGCGCGTGTTGCTCGAACCATGGACCTTATCGAAGATAGCCTGTTTTCCGCGCTGCGCGTGCGCGCGCAAAGGACAGTGGGCAACATTGGGTTTAAAAGTTTTACCACACGAATCGACACGCGTATATTCGTATAGCTGCCGGCTCGCGAAGTTTAAAGTTGTCTTTTTTCCTAGAAGAAAGCCTTGCTTTGAGTTGTTATACATAACGATGCTGCACAACGGTCCATGGAATGTTACTGTCGAGTCACTTGTTCCAGCGATGTAAAGTTGAGTTCTTATTTATAGTTGAATTTTCATGTCCATACGTTTTATGCACTCATCGCCAGCCCTAACAACCCTGCGTTTCCCAGAGTGCTTTGCGCACAGCCAATTTTTGGCTATCTCCGATAAGGTCCATGGCCAGCGCCATTGTATTAAAGAAGCAAGGGAAAACGCGCGCGTCCCGTTTCAAATTGTGCGTACATATTCTTACCCCGGTTCGTGCGCGCAGCACTGTGCATAAAATATACGTCGCGTCACGCACAGTGCGCGCAGTTCTTCGAGTAACATCCGGGTACCGTTTTTGGACTCTTCTGCGGTTGCTCAGTCACCCCAACTAAAATGGCGGCTGCGCGTCCGTGCCAGAGTGCCGAGAGCACGCACCTTGAATACGAAGCGCGCACTCTAGTTTTTTATTTAACTCTATGATTGTAATCTGGCGACCGCTGCATTATTCTTATTCAATTACTTTTGAGAAATTACTACTGAGTTCTTTCTATTGACTTTAATTGTCATCATGCATTTTTCAAGTTCGACAAATGTCAATGTTAGGGATGGTTTTTCGTTGTAATGCAATTCAAGGTTGCAAACATAATGATTATATATTGCCCTTATAAAATTTCTTTGGGGTTCAAACAAATGTATACATCAATATAATATGACCACATTTAAAACATCTTTAAAGGTTTTTTACTTTGCCAGAAACCAACACAGAGATGTTCACAGTTTTACGTATAACTTTCAGGGTATGAAGAGGGTGATGGTAGAAACCCACCGTTCAATTGTTTCCGCCTGAAATTGTGTATTTATCCAGAAATTAGTAAAACAACGACCGAAAATCTAATTGTTGATCTTTTAAAAGATCACATTCACAAGGAGTTTCAACTTGGCTGGCATGTTACAACGGTTAGTTTGAGGTGGTTTAAAGGTAATATCATACTTTGGTGTTTATCAAAAAAAATAGATTTATGGGCAAAAATATAAAGACAGACTATTTTGTGAAAATTTCAGTCCCATACGGTGCCCACTTTTTGAGAAAACAGTGAAAAACAGCAACAGTATTTCTTAACACCAGGATATAAATCAACTGCCATTTCCCAGAACAGCCGAGTTTGACTATTAAAGGGGCGCACTTCAACATTTAATCGCTCGGCGAGACGAGACGACAGAGCCCCTTTAAACATTTCATTATAAACAAATCACACGTGATGACGCACCATCGCCTTACCGAATGCCGTTCACGCGAATCATTGCAATTTGCATGTGATGTGACATACTGCTTGACTTCATCCAGAACAAGCCACGTAAAGAGAAACAACTTCACCATAAATGTAAGTGCCAATAACAATTAATACCACAAAAATACGCTACACCAAGTGTGCACAAACCTATGGAACCGAACTAGGCCCGGCATGAGTTGAGTAGATCTATGGCGTTTTCAGAAAAAAAATTGCTGCCGTTGCATTCGAAGTACTTTAACTTAGTATAATTGTAGGTGGTACGGAAAAATGAATAGTCCGAATCACTTGATAGGCATATGTAGGAAATTACAAGGTCATCTTTAACTTATATGAACGATAATGTTTATAACAACATAGACAGACAGACATTCATTGTAATCTATATTCTACAAGCATCAAGACAAATATCTATATTATTAACCTAATAATAATACTAGGTATAATAAGTGCAGATTTGTTCCATTTATATGTTCAATGTACAATATTGTCATCTCTCAAAATTGAAGGAACTTTTTATTTATGTAATTTAATGAGTCTTCAATAATGTTCATAACATGGAAGACATTGTGTGACAAAATGTATGTCCCCTTTACAAACATGAAGTCTTGAAGATGTAGACTTGTGCTTTCAACAATACTACAAAAGTTCACAAGTTGTATACTATGAATGATTGGCCAGTGGTGGCAATCCCTCAATGCATTGCTTTGCATAAAAAACACAATTTGGGATAATTTATTCATTTCATTACTAATTCCCAACACATTATGATGAAATGTATGTCAATGTTATGACAATACATATAATCTTGAACATGATCCTCTGTAATATCTTGAGTACTGTGAAATTAATCACACTTTTTGGCTGGACAAGTTCTTCAAAGTATTTGCGATGTAGCAAAAAAGAAAACAGGGCAAATTACATAATGTATCAATTCCTGTACTTGGTTCCCTCTAAATGTCACACTTTTGTTTGCATAATTGGTGCAGAATGACCCACGTTCAAAAACCTGCAAAAACTTACTTTTCAGGTATGCTACCCCAGTGTTACACACCTAATATTGAAGTTCATCATGACTTACATCCAATAAGTTAACTCTTGGGTATATAATCCTTTTTCTGTTATTGTCACCAGTGGAATTCATTCCGGATGACATGCTTTTCCAATATCCACTTTAATTCTTTTAAAGGCATAAAATTATCAATGACACCTGTTTATAACATTCTTTTTACAGATGCCTACCCTTCAAGAAATTATTTCATCTGGGAAGCCATATATTCCACCAATTCGAGTGAAAATCATCAAAAAACACAGTGGCTCTGACAACAGATTTATAGTAGCTGACAGCACTACAGACATAGAAGTAATGGTGTATGATGACTCTCAACTCCACCTGTTCAAAGAGAATTCATCAATAATGATCTTCAATGCCACAATCAAAACCAGGTATGCAACACCGAAGATAGAAGTTGGCGACAGAGCTAAAACCAAGCGGACTGGTGCACTGGATATTCCCCAAAACATCATAGACCAAGCTCTCAAAATGACTGATCTACCACCTGCTGAGTTCATTCAAGTAGAAAATGTGGCAACATCACCAGTGAAGAAAATGGTATCCGTCAAAGGACAGATCATTTCGGTAAATATGAATTAAATTGTTTGGTAATTTACACATAATTATAACAAATATGAATTAAATTGTTTGGTAATTTACACATAATTATAACAATAAACAGTTCTAAGACAAGACCATTCATAATAATCACAAGAAAACTGGCAGGCCTTATAAAACTGTTTATACAAATCAATATATATATAAATAAAATAAAAAAAGGAAGTTTGATAAAAAAGGAAAGTACATGTACATACTTCTACTAAGAAAAGACAAGAAAAAGTGCGCCATTAAGGTGTAATCTCCAATACACAAGCAAGTGACCAAACATACTACTATCACACAAGCCTTGTATTACCTTTCACCAATTTCAAATCTTATGGAGAAGTTCATTTCAATATCAAGGAGCATTAAACTAACAGCTTCTTTAATACATTATTTCCACAGCAAGAATTACCTCAAGTTGTTACAGTCAAAGGGCGTGAAGTACCTCTACGAAACATTGTCATTAAAGGCAAGACTGCAACATGCAGAGTTGCCTTGTGGCGGGACAAGACCAAAACTTCTATCAATGTTGGAGATCACATCGAAATAACCAACACTATTACCCAACACTGGAAAAACGAGATGTATTTAACTTCCACCGAAACAAGCAATATTAAGGTATGTATTGCAGCATGTCTATAAATGTCTTAATTAAAATCACCATCAATTCAATTTGATATTCCAATAAATGTGACCCCCCATTTTAACTTGTTTGTGAAACAAATCTCACAAATCTTGCCCCAACCCTTTGTCAGATACAAACAGTAACTAAAATTCCCATCAATTAAACTGTCAATATCTTCGTCTCTTCAATAACAAACCACTAATAACAAAATTCAAAAAAAAAATTACCTATGTAACAATGTAATAACAGACAAAATATAAAGATCGAGAATGAGTATTCTTCCTTAGCAGTCATTTCTGACCTCACATATCTTTAACTGATTATTAAACTGAGATTCATTACAATTCCAATCAACAATGTTGTCAAATAAATTAGATAGCAAAAAAACTCCATTGTGTCAATATGTTATTCTGTTCCATTACAAGAAGATACCTCAAATTAGCATGGAATCACTCAATGTCAGAAGTATCACAAAGATTGTTCACTTCAGTATTTCATATCTAAGTCAAGACAAAAGACAAAATAATTAAATATTTCATTTTATCCTTCTGTTAAATAGTAACTATCCAATACTGACACTTGGCAATTTTTACTTACTCCACATACACCTTGTACCATTTGCTAAATATTTTATTTGTTTTTGTTTCCATAGAAAATTGCTCCAGACACCAAGGTAACAGTGATTGCTTATGAGCTTCATGACAGGAGTATCGAGCTAACTACTGATGAAGAGGGTTATCCCTCATACAGCATCACCAAGGAATTGTTCGTCGAAGCATTTGATGTTGATGATACTGATATTCAAACAACTCTGGACGAAAAGATTCCATACACCTGTTCCTTCTTCACAAATGCAGATGGAACCATGTCAATGCTTCTGTAAACTGCATGTCAGCAGTTGCATCGTCAAGTTTTCACTCAGCTTAGCTTTTCTTTTTCAGAGTCAAAACACATTCTTCTTCATTAGAGGGTCCACAAAACTGTAAGGGAGACCACACAAAATGTCAAAAATTTAATCATGGAAAGGTCTATATGTAAACGCCATGGTAGATATTAACAAACTACTCCAGAAAAAGTTTTTTTTTTTAACTAAAAAGACTTTTACTTCTATTTCATTTATTTATTGCACCAACATTTCACTTATTTCTTGCAACATAAAACATGTATTACAATTACTGTATGTTAAAGTGTTGCATACCAGTGTCCAATAATAAGAAAAAACTCGGCCATTATATGTGAACATTGATAGTGATTTCAAACTTGACGCTTCTCCTGATTTATACATTTGAAAAAATACCAGCAAATGCAAGTCTAAACATCTCAGAATGATAAATAGGCTAATTACAGGAAAGTTGTTCTGACAAGACTGTAAAACAATAACTAACTTTGATAATATGTGACCATGAAGAAAACTATATTCCAACCACTTAATATTCCAAAGACACTTGCTATTACATACGTCAACCCTTGTCGCATTAAACACACATAATATTAATCTTCCAATAAAACTGGAGCCACTCACCTCAACACACACTTTCCTCAAGAACAGAGAATCCTCACTATCCAAACAAGTTTTTACTGAACCAATCAAAATTTAGAAGAAAAACTTTGCCATGTTTTCCCAACAATAACTCAACATCAACGAATCACATACACTTTTAATAATCCCTAAACAATACAACAGGAAAGATTATATTTCACATTTTTCATAGACTATGTCGAAATGCATTATTTAGTTTAAAATGGTTTCAGTTTTGGTACATTTACAAACGTTAAATAATATGCACCACACAACCCCTTCAACCTTATTGAAATAATTCGTATGATACTGACACATACTGACTTAAGAAATAAGTTGACCTTATTTCACAATATTGTTACTTGTTTTTAATAGCACAAATTTCCTTCACATATACATGTATACTGCACTTAACTTACTAACATAAAATGTATTTTTGTACTTTATTTACTTTACAACATAATTATATTAAACCTAAATTATTTCCAATAAAAAAGCCAGATGTAGACAATACTTCTAAACAAAAGATCATACATTTTTCATATCTATTTTCCTTAAGAAATCAAATCTTTAATATCAGTAAACCTTAAAAACCCATCAGTGATTAAATAAACGTGATGCAGGATACAAAAGGAATACATTTGATCATTTTTCAGTTTGAATTATGAACGAAAGTGTTTCTAGTTAAAACTCCTTTGAGGAAATTTTAGGCTTTCAATTAATAGTAATCATGTTTAGAATCTCAAAGTATTTTTGTTTGATAATTTAATTTCCTTAATTATGCCAAGATAAAACAAACTAAATAATGTGCATGTCATGTTCAAGTATAATTCAAACAAATCCTTGTAACTAAACAAACCAAATAAACTTAAAAAAGAAAAGAACTTAATTTTATCAAAACTAACCTAATGTTTTGGTTATTCATCTTAAATATAAACCAATTTAAACTTTATACAACCCCAAAAACATATAGCTTTATTTATTTATTACAGTATCATATCACTTGCCTCTGTTTTACTGTTAACTGTTACATATAGTTATACTATAGTTTTGTTTGCATGTTGTTAACTTGTTACCGTTGAAAACTCATACACATATATATCCTGCGTTACATAATAAATATGTTATTTATTGCAATGGCTATCTGTTTTTAATAGTTATATTATTTTGTATTATTGAGTACTGGTAATGTGTTTGTTTCCCCAAAGACGATTCCCCTTCAACAACACATTTCAATTTTCAATGTTCATTCACCATAACACAAACACCCAATGTGATACATCGGTTGACCTCTGTGACCTTTACTTCCGGTCAAACAGGAAGTAATCCTCATTTAAAAATGGTAAAAGCTTTGAGCATAATTCTTTCACCAAAAGACAATGTTAGGCAAGCTCTTTAATTTGTGTTACATTGCCTGGCCTCTGTGACCTCTACTTCCGGTCAAACAGGAAGTAGCTCCTCATTTAAAAGTGGTAAGAGCTAAGATCATGATTTTTTCACCAATAGACAATGTTAGGCAAGGTCTTTCATTTGTTACACATTTCTTGACCTCTGTGACCTCTACTTCCGGTCAAACAGGAAGTAGCTCCTCATTTAAAAGTGGTAAGAGCTATGATCATGATTCTTTCACCAATATACAATGTTAGGCAAGGTCTTCAATTGGGAAACATTGCTTGACCTCTGTGACCTCTACTTCCGGTCAAACAGGAAGTAGCTCCTCATTTAAAAGTTGTAAGAGCTATGATCTTGATTTTTTCACCAATAGACAATGTTAGGCAAGGTCTTTCATTTGTGACACATTGCTTGACCTCTGTGACCTCTACTTCCGGTCAAACAGGAAGTAGCTCCTCATTTAAAAGTGGTAAGAGCTAAGATCATGATTCTTTCACCAATAGACAATGTTAGGCAAGGTCTTTCATTTGTTACACATTGCTTGACCTCTGTGACCTCTACTTCCGGTCAAACAGGAAGTAGCTCCTCATTTAAAAGTGGTAAGAGCTATGATCATGATTCTTTCACCAATATACAATGTTAGGCAAGGTCTTTCATTTGTGACACATTGCTTGACCTCTGTGACCTCTACTTCCGGTCAAACAGGAAGTAGATCCTCATTTAAAAGTTGTAAGAGCTATGATCTTGATTTTTTCACCAATAGACAATGTTAGGCAAGGTCTTTCATTTGTGACACATTGCTTGACCTCTGTGACCTCTACTTCCGGTCAAACAGGAAGTACCTCCTCATTTAAAAGTGGTAATAGCTATGATCATGATTCTTTCACCAATAGACAATGTTAGGCAAGGTCTTCCATTTGTGACACATTGCTTGACCTCTGTGACCTCTACTTCCGGTCAAACAGGAAGTAGCTCCTCATTTAAAAGTGGTAAGAGCTAGGATCATGATTCTTTCACCAAATATCAATGTTAGGCAAGGTCTTTCTTTGTGACAGAAATATGACCAAAATATGATTAAAGGTGCATACTTAAAAAATATAAAACATAAGATCTTAATCAAATGTCTTTGTGTGTATAAGGTTATGTTGATTTTTCTATAAAACGGAAAAGCCTTGTGTTCTGTTTTCAACACAATTTCTAGTTTTTTTTTTTTTTTTTCTTTTTCCACTTTTTTCCCATAGACATAACACAGGGGTTTTCTAAGAGCCACTTCTACCATTATGCCAATTCCAATCAACTTCATACTTGGCACATAGTTAGACCAGCACCCCGAATAGTGTCCCGCGTATGTACGTCATCGTGACGTCATCACGTGCACAGTTACGTAATCATAAAAGTGCAAATTTTAGGGCCCTTTATCTCCGGAACGGCAAGTCCGATGCAACTCAAACTTGGTATGTTAGTATATGGGGACGTGTTATAGAGAAAAATTGCAGTCACGTGTTGATGACGTCATCGTGCGATTTTATACGAATTATTCAATTTTTGGACCTTTTCTTTATATCTCATGAACGACAAATCGTATTTTCGAAATTCTTTCGGTTAAATGTTTGTTAGGCTATAGGCACGTGCCATAAAATACCAAAAAGTGGTGACGTCATGATGACGTCATCAAAAAGCCGATTTTCTGAATCACATATAAGGGAATATCCGATGGTGATGAAACTTGGTGGATATGTAGGGAATGGTACTAGTATCCTCAATCTGAAGTGACGTCACGATGACGTCATCGGCTGATTTTTTATTGATTTTTGAATATTAAATTTTGCAATTTTTTCCCAGAAACACATATAAGCGAATATCCGATCGTGATGAAACTTGGTGGGTAGGTAGGAAATGCTATTTCTATTCCAAATGTGAAGTAACGTCACGATGACGTCATCGACTGATTTTTTATTGATTTTTTGAATAATTAATTTTGCCATTTAGAGTCAAACATAACACAAAACACGGTCTTTGGAACTTTTTGGACCGCTGATATGGCTATCTATAGTAGTGCGCCAATTGTGTACACGTGAACGGAGCACGACATAGCTAGAAAATCAATCATTTTGTTTTTTCCACGCCCATCCATCATAAGTCATCAAAATGAGATTTTGGTAACACAATAGCCGATAGGCCGATCGTCATGAAGACATTGTCCGATCGTCATGAAAATTAGTGGGTATTAAGTATGTGTGTCCGGGATGCTAAATGTGAAACGGCGACACGACGGCATCTTGATTGAATTTTTTACGATTTTATGAAAATTGTAAGCTTTCTTTATCTCTAGCAAATTCTAACTTTACGGTATGCGCGCATCTTCATTACCGGGACAAGACTTGCATATAGGCCCAATTCTGTTCGCCAGCTCATACATTTTGTGTATACCCTAAACATAATACAAGGCATTTGGGGAGCCCTGCGTTGCATGACTTGTTCAGAAAATGCACGCCGGCAAGTCTTCTCCGGACTGCAAACGAAAATTGGTAAGACGCCCTCAACGTTCGAAAACTTGTATTTTTGGCTTTTTCGCGGAAGCGAAAAGCTTTTCTTTTTGTTCTGTCATAGGCTTGTGCACAGACTTTCTACACCCCACTTTGTTTAGTTTTAAACAGCCAATATCAGCCAAACTTGGTCAAAACAAAGTCCCTATAGTGCGGATGTGTGCCGAACAATTTCGTCATCATGACGTCATCATGGGTCACGTGACAGTGCCATAAATGGCCAAACTTCGCATGCCAATTATGAGCGAACCCTTGGTTCGACTGAGTGGAAACTTGGTACGTGTCTAAGTCGGGAAGTGTTATATCAAAAAATTGCAATGACGTCATCATGACGTCATCCTCCGATTTCTTATGATTTATTGAATATTTGGGTCATTAAAGTTATTTTAACGATAACTAGTGAACGAAAGATGGTATCTTTAAAATTCTTTTTGTAATTCTTAAATGTGCAACAGAGATCAACATTTTCGGAGCAAAATACTGTGACGTCATCATAAGTCATCAAAATGAGATTTTGGTAACACAATAGCCGATAGGCCGATCGTCATGAAGACATTGTCCGATCGTCATGAAAATTAGTGGGTATTAAGTATGTGTGTCCGGGATGCTAAATGTGAAACGGCGACACGACGGCATCTTGATTGAATTTTTTACGATTTTATGAAAATTGTAAGCTTTCTTTATCTCTAGCAAATTCTAACTTTACGGTATGCGCGCATCTTCATTACCGGGACAAGACTTGCATATAGGCCCAATTCTGTTCGCCAGCTCATACATTTTGTGTATACCCTAAACATAATACAAGGCATTTGGGGAGCCCTGCGTTGCATGACTTGTTCAGAAAATGCACGCCGGCAAGTCTTCTCCGGACTGCAAACGAAAATTGGTAAGACGCCCTCAACGTTCGAAAACTTGTATTTTTGGCTTTTTCGCGGAAGCGAAAAGCTTTTCTTTTTGTTCTGTCATAGGCTTGTGCACAGACTTTCTACACCCCACTTTGTTTAGTTTTAAACAGCCAATATCAGCCAAACTTGGTCAAAACAAAGTCCCTATAGTGCGGATGTGTGCCGAACAATTTCGTCATCATGACGTCATCATGGGTCACGTGACAGTGCCATAAATGGCCAAACTTCGCATGCCAATTATGAGCGAACCCTTGGTTCGACTGAGTGGAAACTTGGTACGTGTCTAAGTCGGGAAGTGTTATATCAAAAAATTGCAATGACGTCATCATGACGTCATCCTCCGATTTCTTATGATTTATTGAATATTTGGGTCATTAAAGTTATTTTAACGATAACTAGTGAACGAAAGATGGTTTCTTTAAAATTCTTTTTGTAATTCTTAAATGTGCAACAGAGATCAACATTTTCGGAGCAAAATACTGTGACGTCATCATAAGTCATCAAAATGAGATTTTGGTAACACAATAGCCGATAGGCCGATCGTCATGAAGACATTGTCCGATCGTCATGAAAATTAGTGGGTATTAAGTATGTGTGTCCAGGATGCTAAATGTGAAACGGCGACACGACGGCATCTTGATTGAATTTTTTACGATTTTATGAAAATTGTAAGCTTTCTTTATCTCTAGCAAATTCTAACTTAACGGTATGCGCGCATCTTCATTACCGGGACAAGACTTGCATATAGGCCCAATTCTGTTCGCCAGCTCATACATTTTGTGTATACCCTAAACATATTTCATTTCAAGGCATTTGGGGAGCCCTGCGTTGCATGACTTGTTCAGAAAATGCACGCCGGCAAGTCTTCTCCGGACTGCAAACGAAAATTGGTAAGACGCCCTCAACGTTCGAAAACTTGTATTTTTGGCTTTTTCGCGGAAGCGAAAAGCTTTTCTTTTTGTTCTGTCATAGGCTTGTGCACAGACTTTCTACACCCCACTTTGTTTAGTTTTAAACAGCCAATATCAGCCAAACATGGTCAAAACAAAGTCCCTATAGTGCGGATGTGTGCCGAACAATTTCGTCATCATGACGTCATCATGGGTCACGTGACAGTGCCATAAATGGCCAAACTTCGCATGCCAATTATGAGCGAACCCTTGGTTCGACTGAGTGGAAACTTGGTACGTGTCTAAGTCGGGAAGTGTTATATCAAAAAATTGCAATGACGTCATCATGACGTCATCCTCCGATTTCTTATGATTTATTGAATATTTGGGTCATTAAAGTTATTTTAACGATAACTAGTGAACGAAAGATGGTATCTTTAAAATTCTTTTTGTAATTCTTAAATGTGCAACAGAGATCAACATTTTCGGAGCAAAATACTGTGACGTCATCATAAGTCATCAAAATGAGATTTTGGTAACACAATAGCCGATAGGCCGATCGTCATGAAGACATTGTCCGATCGTCATGAAAATTAGTGGGTATTAAGTATGTGTGTCCGGGATGCTAAATGTGAAACGGCGACACGACGGCATCTTGATTGAATTTTTTACGATTTTATGAAAATTGTAAGCTTTCTTTATCTCTAGCAAATTCTAACTTTACGGTATGCGCGCATCTTCATTACCGGGACAAGACTTGCATATAGGCCCAATTCTGTTCGCCAGCTCATACATTTTGTGTATACCCTAAACATATTTCATTTCAAGGCATTTGGGGAGCCCTGCGTTGCATGACTTGTTCAGAAAATGCACGCCGGCAAGTCTTCTCCGGACTGCAAACGAAAATTGGTAAGACGCCCTCAACGTTCGAAAACTTGTATTTTTGGCTTTTTCGCGGAAGCGAAAATCTTTTCTTTTTGTTCTGTCATAGGCTTGTGCACAGACTTTCTACACCCCACTTTGTTTAGTTTTAAACAGCCAATATCAGCCAAACTTGGTCAAAACAAAGTCCCTATAGTGCGGATGTGTGCCGAACAATTTCGTCATCATGACGTCATCATGGGTCACGTGACAGTGCCATAAATGGCCAAACTTCGCATGCCAATTATGAGCGAACCCTTGGTTCGACTGAGTGGAAACTTGGTACGTGTCTAAGTCGGGAAGTGTTATATCAAAAAATTGCAATGACGTCATCATGACGTCATCCTCCGATTTCTTATGATTTATTGAATATTTGGGTCATTAAAGTTATTTTAACGATAACTAGTGAACGAAAGATGGTTTCTTTAAAATTCTTTTTGTAATTCTTAAATGTGCAACAGAGATCAACATTTTCGGAGCAAAATACTGTGACGTCATCATAAGTCATCAAAATGAGATTTTGGTAACACAATAGCCGATAGGCCGATCGTCATGAAGACATTGTCCGATCGTCATGAAAATTAGTGGGTATTAAGTATGTGTGTCCGGGATGCTAAATGTGAAACGGCGACACGACGGCATCTTGATTGAATTTTTTACGATTTTATGAAAATTGTAAGCTTTCTTTATCTCTAGCAAATTCTAACTTAACGGTATGCGCGCATCTTCATTACCGGGACAAGACTTGCATATAGGCCCAATTCTGTTCGCCAGCTCATACATTTTGTGTATACCCTAAACATATTTCATTTCAAGGCATTTGGGGAGCCCTGCGTTGCATGACTTGTTCAGAAAATGCACGCCGGCAAGTCTTCTCCGGACTGCAAACGAAAATTGGTAAGACGCCCTCAACGTTCGAAAACTTGTATTTTTGGCTTTTTCGCGGAAGCGAAAAGCTTTTCTTTTTGTTCTGTCATAGGCTTGTGCACAGACTTTCTACACCCCACTTTGTTTAGTTTTAAACAGCCAATATCAGCCAAACTTGGTCAAAACAAAGTCCCTATAGTGCGGATGTGTGCCGAACAATTTCGTCATCATGACGTCATCATGGGTCACGTGACAGTGCCATAAATGGCCAAACTTCGCATGCCAATTATGAGCGAACCCTTGGTTCGACTGAGTGGAAACTTGGTACGTGTCTAAGTCGGGAAGTGTTATATCAAAAAATTGCAATGACGTCATCATGACGTCATCCTCCGATTTCTTATGATTTATTGAATATTTGGGTCATTAAAGTTATTTTAACGATAACTAGTGAACGAAAGATGGTATCTTTAAAATTCTTTTTGTAATTCTTAAATGTGCAACAGAGATCAACATTTTCGGAGCAAAATACTGTGACGTCATCATAAGTCATCAAAATGAGATTTTGGTAACACAATAGCCGATAGGCCGATCGTCATGAAGACATTGTCCGATCGTCATGAAAATTAGTGGGTATTAAGTATGTGTGTCCGGGATGCTAAATGTGAAACGGCGACACGACGGCATCTTGATTGAATTTTTTACGATTTTATGAAAATTGTAAGCTTTCTTTATCTCTAGCAAATTCTAACTTTACGGTATGCGCGCATCTTCATTACCGGGACAAGACTTGCATATAGGCCCAATTCTGTTCGCCAGCTCATACATTTTGTGTATACCCTAAACATAATACAAGGCATTTGGGGAGCCCTGCGTTGCATGACTTGTTCAGAAAATGCACGCCGGCAAGTCTTCTCCGGACTGCAAACGAAAATTGGTAAGACGCCCTCAACGTTCGAAAACTTGTATTTTTGGCTTTTTCGCGGAAGCGAAAAGCTTTTCTTTTTGTTCTGTCATAGGCTTGTGCACAGACTTTCTACACCCCACTTTGTTTAGTTTTAAACAGCCAATATCAGCCAAACTTGGTCAAAACAAAGTCCCTATAGTGCGGATGTGTGCCGAACAATTTCGTCATCATGACGTCATCATGGGTCACGTGACAGTGCCATAAATGGCCAAACTTCGCATGCCAATTATGAGCGAACCCTTGGTTCGACTGAGTGGAAACTTGGTACGTGTCTAAGTCGGGAAGTGTTATATCAAAAAATTGCAATGACGTCATCATGACGTCATCCTCCGATTTCTTATGATTTATTGAATATTTGGGTCATTAAAGTTATTTTAACGATAACTAGTGAACGAAAGATGGTATCTTTAAAATTCTTTTTGTAATTCTTAAATGTGCAACAGAGATCAACATTTTCGGAGCAAAATACTGTGACGTCATCATAAGTCATCAAAATGAGATTTTGGTAACACAATAGCCGATAGGCCGATCGTCATGAAGACATTGTCCGATCGTCATGAAAATTAGTGGGTATTAAGTATGTGTGTCCGGGATGCTAAATGTGAAACGGCGACACGACGGCATCTTGATTGAATTTTTTACGATTTTATGAAAATTGTAAGCTTTCTTTATCTCTAGCAAATTCTAACTTTACGGTATGCGCGCATCTTCATTACCGGGACAAGACTTGCATATAGGCCCAATTCTGTTCGCCAGCTCATACATTTTGTGTATACCCTAAACATAATACAAGGCATTTGGGGAGCCCTGCGTTGCATGACTTGTTCAGAAAATGCACGCCGGCAAGTCTTCTCCGGACTGCAAACGAAAATTGGTAAGACGCCCTCAACGTTCGAAAACTTGTATTTTTGGCTTTTTCGCGGAAGCGAAAAGCTTTTCTTTTTGTTCTGTCATAGGCTTGTGCACAGACTTTCTACACCCCACTTTGTTTAGTTTTAAACAGCCAATATCAGCCAAACTTGGTCAAAACAAAGTCCCTATAGTGCGGATGTGTGCCGAACAATTTCGTCATCATGACGTCATCATGGGTCACGTGACAGTGCCATAAATGGCCAAACTTCGCATGCCAATTATGAGCGAACCCTTGGTTCGACTGAGTGGAAACTTGGTACGTGTCTAAGTCGGGAAGTGTTATATCAAAAAATTGCAATGACGTCATCCTCCGATTTCTTATGATTTATTGAATATTTGGGTCATTAAAGTTATTTTAACGATAACTAGTGAACGAAAGATGGTTTCTTTAAAATTCTTTTTGTAATTCTTAAATGTGCAACAGAGATCAACATTTTCGGAGCAAAATACTGTGACGTCATCATAAGTCATCAAAATGAGATTTTGGTAACACAATAGCCGATAGGCCGATCGTCATGAAGACATTGTCCGATCGTCATGAAAATTAGTGGGTATTAAGTATGTGTGTCCGGGATGCTAAATGTGAAACGGCGACACGACGGCATCTTGATTGAATTTTTTACGATTTTATGAAAATTGTAAGCTTTCTTTATCTCTAGCAAATTCTAACTTAACGGTATGCGCGCATCTTCATTACCGGGACAAGACTTGCATATAGGCCCAATTCTGTTCGCCAGCTCATACATTTTGTGTATACCCTAAACATATTTCATTTCAAGGCATTTGGGGAGCCCTGCGTTGCATGACTTGTTCAGAAAATGCACGCCGGCAAGTCTTCTCCGGACTGCAAACGAAAATTGGTAAGACGCCCTCAACGTTCGAAAACTTGTATTTTTGGCTTTTTCGCGGAAGCGAAAAGCTTTTCTTTTTGTTCTGTCATAGGCTTGTGCACAGACTTTCTACACCCCACTTTGTTTAGTTTTAAACAGCCAATATCAGCCAAACTTGGTCAAAACAAAGTCCCTATAGTGCGGATGTGTGCCGAACAATTTCGTCATCATGACGTCATCATGGGTCACGTGACAGTGCCATAAATGGCCAAACTTCGCATGCCAATTATGAGCGAACCCTTGGTTCGACTGAGTGGAAACTTGGTACGTGTCTAAGTCGGGAAGTGTTATATCAAAAAATTGCAATGACGTCATCATGACGTCATCCTCCGATTTCTTATGATTTATTGAATATTTGGGTCATTAAAGTTATTTTAACGATAACTAGTGAACGAAAGATGGTATCTTTAAAATTCTTTTTGTAATTCTTAAATGTGCAACAGAGATCAACATTTTCGGAGCAAAATACTGTGACGTCATCATAAGTCATCAAAATGAGATTTTGGTAACACAATAGCCGATAGGCCGATCGTCATGAAGACATTGTCCGATCGTCATGAAAATTAGTGGGTATTAAGTATGTGTGTCCGGGATGCTAAATGTGAAACGGCGACACGACGGCATCTTGATTGAATTTTTTACGATTTTATGAAAATTGTAAGCTTTCTTTATCTCTAGCAAATTCTAACTTTACGGTATGCGCGCATCTTCATTACCGGGACAAGACTTGCATATAGGCCCAATTCTGTTCGCCAGCTCATACATTTTGTGTATACCCTAAACATAATACAAGGCATTTGGGGAGCCCTGCGTTGCATGACTTGTTCAGAAAATGCACGCCGGCAAGTCTTCTCCGGACTGCAAACGAAAATTGGTAAGACGCCCTCAACGTTCGAAAACTTGTATTTTTGGCTTTTTCGCGGAAGCGAAAAGCTTTTCTTTTTGTTCTGTCATAGGCTTGTGCACAGACTTTCTACACCCCACTTTGTTTAGTTTTAAACAGCCAATATCAGCCAAACTTGGTCAAAACAAAGTCCCTATAGTGCGGATGTGTGCCGAACAATTTCGTCATCATGACGTCATCATGGGTCACGTGACAGTGCCATAAATGGCCAAACTTCGCATGCCAATTATGAGCGAACCCTTGGTTCGACTGAGTGGAAACTTGGTACGTGTCTAAGTCGGGAAGTGTTATATCAAAAAATTGCAATGACGTCATCATGACGTCATCCTCCGATTTCTTATGATTTATTGAATATTTGGGTCATTAAAGTTATTTTAACGATAACTAGTGAACGAAAGATGGTATCTTTAAAATTCTTTTTGTAATTCTTAAATGTGCAACAGAGATCAACATTTTCGGAGCAAAATACTGTGACGTCATCATAAGTCATCAAAATGAGATTTTGGTAACACAATAGCCGATAGGCCGATCGTCATGAAGACATTGTCCGATCGTCATGAAAATTAGTGGGTATTAAGTATGTGTGTCCGGGATGCTAAATGTGAAACGGCGACACGACGGCATCTTGATTGAATTTTTTACGATTTTATGAAAATTGTAAGCTTTCTTTATCTCTAGCAAATTCTAACTTAACGGTATGCGCGCATCTTCATTACCGGGACAAGACTTGCATATAGGACCAATTCTGTTCGCCAGCTCATACATTTTGTGTATACCCTAAACATATTTCATTTCAAGGCATTTGGGGAGCCCTGCGTTGCATGACTTGTTCAGAAAATGCACGCCGGCAAGTCTTCTCCGGACTGCAAACGAAAATTGGTAAGACGCCCTCAACGTTCGAAAACTTGTATTTTTGGCTTTTTCGCGGAAGCGAAAAGCTTTTCTTTTTGTTCTGTCATAGGCTTGTGCACAGACTTTCTACACCCCACTTTGTTTAGTTTTAAACAGCCAATATCAGCCAAACTTGGTCAAAACAAAGTCCCTATAGTGCGGATGTGTGCCGAACAATTTCGTCATCATGACGTCATCATGGGTCACGTGACAGTGCCATAAATGGCCAAACTTCGCATGCCAATTATGAGCGAACCCTTGGTTCGACTGAGTGGAAACTTGGTACGTGTCTAAGTCGGGAAGTGTTATATCAAAAAATTGCAATGACGTCATCATGACGTCATCCTCCGATTTCTTATGATTTATTGAATATTTGGGTCATTAAAGTTATTTTAACGATAACTAGTGAACGAAAGATGGTTTCTTTAAAATTCTTTTTGTAATTCTTAAATGTGCAACAGAGATCAACATTTTCGGAGCAAAATACTGTGACGTCATCATAAGTCATCAAAATGAGATTTTGGTAACACAATAGCCGATAGGCCGATCGTCATGAAGACATTGTCCGATCGTCATGAAAATTAGTGGGTATTAAGTATGTGTGTCCGGGATGCTAAATGTGAAACGGCGACACGACGGCATCTTGATTGAATTTTTTACGATGTTATGAAAATTGTAAGCTTTCTTTATCTCTAGCAAATTCTAACTTAACGGTATGCGCGCATCTTCATTACCGGGACAAGACTTGCATATAGGCCCAATTCTGTTCGCCAGCTCATACATTTTGTGTATACCCTAAACATATTTCATTTCAAGGCATTTGGGGAGCCCTGCGTTGCATGACTTGTTCAGAAAATGCACGCCGGCAAGTCTTCTCCGGACTGCAAACGAAAATTGGTAAGACGCCCTCAACGTTCGAAAACTTGTATTTTTGGCTTTTTCGCGGAAGCGAAAAGCTTTTCTTTTTGTTCTGTCATAGGCTTGTGCACAGACTTTCTACACCCCACTTTGTTTAGTTTTAAACAGCCAATATCAGCCAAACTTGGTCAAAACAAAGTCCCTATAGTGCGGATGTGTGCCGAACAATTTCGTCATCATGACGTCATCATGGGTCACGTGACAGTGCCATAAATGGCCAAACTTCGCATGCCAATTATGAGCGAACCCTTGGTTCGACTGAGTGGAAACTTGGTACGTGTCTAAGTCGGGAAGTGTTATATCAAAAAATTGCAATGACGTCATCATGACGTCATCCTCCGATTTCTTATGATTTATTGAATATTTGGGTCATTAAAGTTATTTTAACGATAACTAGTGAACGAAAGATGGTATCTTTAAAATTCTTTTTGTAATTCTTAAATGTGCAACAGAGATCAACATTTTTGGAGCAAAATACTGTGACGTCATCATAAGTCATCAAAATGAGATTTTGGTAACACAATAGCCGATAGGCCGATCGTCATGAAGACATTGTCCGATCGTCATGAAAATTAGTGGGTATTAAGTATGTGTGTCCGGGATGCTAAATGTGAAACGGCGACACGACGGCATCTTGATTGAATTTTTTACGATTTTATGAAAATTGTAAGCTTTCTTTATCTCTAGCAAATTCTAACTTAACGGTATGCGCGCATCTTCATTACCGGGACAAGACTTGCATATAGGACCAATTCTGTTCGCCAGCTCATACATTTTGTGTATACCCTAAACATATTTCATTTCAAGGCATTTGGGGAGCCCTGCGTTGCATGACTTGTTCAGAAAATGCACGCCGGCAAGTCTTCTCCGGACTGCAAACGAAAATTGGTAAGACGCCCTCAACGTTCGAAAACTTGTATTTTTGGCTTTTTCGCGGAAGCGAAAAGCTTTTCTTTTTGTTCTGTCATAGGCTTGTGCACAGACTTTCTACACCCCACTTTGTTTAGTTTTAAACAGCCAATATCAGCCAAACTTGGTCAAAACAAAGTCCCTATAGTGCGGATGTGTGCCGAACAATTTCGTCATCATGACGTCATCATGGGTCACGTGACAGTGCCATAAATGGCCAAACTTCGCATGCCAATTATGAGCGAACCCTTGGTTCGACTGAGTGGAAACTTGGTACGTGTCTAAGTCGGGAAGTGTTATATCAAAAAATTGCAATGACGTCATCATGACGTCATCCTCCGATTTCTTATGATTTATTGAATATTTGGGTCATTAAAGTTATTTTAACGATAACTAGTGAACGAAAGATGGTTTCTTTAAAATTCTTTTTGTAATTCTTAAATGTGCAACAGAGATCAACATTTTCGGAGCAAAATACTGTGACGTCATCATAAGTCATCAAAATGAGATTTTGGTAACACAATAGCCGATAGGCCGATCGTCATGAAGACATTGTCCGATCGTCATGAAAATTAGTGGGTATTAAGTATGTGTGTCCGGGATGCTAAATGTGAAACGGCGACACGACGGCATCTTGATTGAATTTTTTACGATTTTATGAAAATTGTAAGCTTTCTTTATCTCTAGCAAATTCTAACTTTACGGTATGCGCGCATCTTCATTACCGGGACAAGACTTGCATATAGGCCCAATTCTGTTCGCCAGCTCATACATTTTGTGTATACCCTAAACATAATACAAGGCATTTGGGGAGCCCTGCGTTGCATGACTTGTTCAGAAAATGCACGCCGGCAAGTCTTCTCCGGACTGCAAACGAAAATTTGTAAGACGCCCTCAACGTTCGAAAACTTGTATTTTTGGCTTTTTCGCGGAAGCGAAAAGCTTTTCTTTTTGTTCTGTCATAGGCTTGTGCACAGACTTTCTACACCCCACTTTGTTTAGTTTTAAACAGCCAATATCAGCCAAACTTGGTCAAAACAAAGTCCCTATAGTGCGGATGTGTGCCGAACAATTTCGTCATCATGACGTCATCATGGGTCACGTGACAGTGCCATAAATGGCCAAACTTCGCATGCCAATTATGAGCGAACCCTTGGTTCGACTGAGTGGAAACTTGGTACGTGTCTAAGTCGGGAAGTGTTATATCAAAAAATTGCAATGACGTCATCATGACGTCATCCTCCGATTTCTTATGATTTATTGAATATTTGGGTCATTAAAGTTATTTTAACGATAACTAGTGAACGAAAGATGGTATCTTTAAAATTCTTTTTGTAATTCTTAAATGTGCAACAGAGATCAACATTTTCGGAGCAAAATACTGTGACGTCATCATAAGTCATCAAAATGAGATTTTGGTAACACAATAGCCGATAGGCCGATCGTCATGAAGACATTGTCCGATCGTCATGAAAATTAGTGGGTATTAAGTATGTGTGTCCGGGATGCTAAATGTGAAACGGCGACACGACGGCATCTTGATTGAATTTTTTACGATTTTATGAAAATTGTAAGCTTTCTTTATCTCTAGCAAATTCTAACTTTACGGTATGCGCGCATCTTCATTACCGGGACAAGACTTGCATATAGGCCCAATTCTGTTCGCCAGCTCATACATTTTGTGTATACCCTAAACATAATACAAGGCATTTGGGGAGCCCTGCGTTGCATGACTTGTTCAGAAAATGCACGCCGGCAAGTCTTCTCCGGACTGCAAACGAAAATTTGTAAGACGCCCTCAACGTTCGAAAACTTGTATTTTTGGCTTTTTCGCGGAAGCGAAAAGCTTTTCTTTTTGTTCTGTCATAGGCTTGTGCACAGACTTTCTACACCCCACTTTGTTTAGTTTTAAACAGCCAATATCAGCCAAACTTGGTCAAAACAAAGTCCCTATAGTGCGGATGTGTGCCGAACAATTTCGTCATCATGACGTCATC
Organism: Astropecten irregularis; assembly: GCA_963971285.1. Classification (NCBI taxonomy): domain Eukaryota; kingdom Metazoa; phylum Echinodermata; class Asteroidea; order Paxillosida; family Astropectinidae; genus Astropecten; species Astropecten irregularis. The sequence goes on along the minus strand of OZ020244.1, from coordinate 12,279,511 downwards.
ATGGGTCACGTGACAGTGCCATAAATGGCCAAACTTTGCATGCCAATTATGAGCGAACCCTTGGTTCGACTGAGTGGAAACTTGGTACGTGTCTAAGTCGGGAAGTGTTATATCAAAAAATTGCAATGACGTCATCATGACGTCATCCTCCGATTTCTTATGATTTATTGAATATTTGGGTCATTAAAGTTATTTTAACGATAACTAGTGAACGAAAGATGGTATCTTTAAAATTCTTTTTGTAATTCTTAAATGTGCAACAGAGATCAACATTTTCGGAGCAAAATACTGTGACGTCATCATAAGTCATCAAAATGAGATTTTGGTAACACAATAGCCGATAGGCCGATCGTCATGAAGACATTGTCCGATCGTCATGAAAATTAGTGGGTATTAAGTATGTGTGTCCGGGATGCTAAATGTGAAACGGCGACACGACGGCATCTTGATTGAATTTTTTACGATGTTATGAAAATTGTAAGCTTTCTTTATCTCTAGCAAATTCTAACTTAACGGTATGCGCGCATCTTCATTACCGGGACAAGACTTGCATATAGGCCCAATTCTGTTCGCCAGCTCATACATTTTGTGTATACCCTAAACATATTTCATTTCAAGGCATTTGGGGAGCCCTGCGTTGCATGACTTGTTCAGAAAATGCACGCCGGCAAGTCTTCTCCGGACTGCAAACGAAAATTGGTAAGACGCCCTCAACGTTCGAAAACTTGTATTTTTGGCTTTTTCGCGGAAGCGAAAAGCTTTTCTTTTTGTTCTGTCATAGGCTTGTGCACAGACTTTCTACACCCCACTTTGTTTAGTTTTAAACAGCCAATATCAGCCAAACTTGGTCAAAACAAAGTCCCTATAGTGCGGATGTGTGCCGAACAATTTCGTCATCATGACGTCATCATGGGTCACGTGACAGTGCCATAAATGGCCAAACTTCGCATGCCAATTATGAGCGAACCCTTGGTTCGACTGAGTGGAAACTTGGTACGTGTCTAAGTCGGGAAGTGTTATATCAAAAAATTGCAATGACGTCATCATGACGTCATCCTCCGATTTCTTATGATTTATTGAATATTTGGGTCATTAAAGTTATTTTAACGATAACTAGTGAACGAAAGATGGTATCTTTAAAATTCTTTTTGTAATTCTTAAATGTGCAACAGAGATCAACATTTTCGGAGCAAAATACTGTGACGTCATCATAAGTCATCAAAATGAGATTTTGGTAACACAATAGCCGATAGGCCGATCGTCATGAAGACATTGTCCGATCGTCATGAAAATTAGTGGGTATTAAGTATGTGTGTCCGGGATGCTAAATGTGAAACGGCGACACGACGGCATCTTGATTGAATTTTTTACGATTTTATGAAAATTGTAAGCTTTCTTTATCTCTAGCAAATTCTAACTTTACGGTATGCGCGCATCTTCATTACCGGGACAAGACTTGCATATAGGCCCAATTCTGTTCGCCAGCTCATACATTTTGTGTATACCCTAAACATAATACAAGGCATTTGGGGAGCCCTGCGTTGCATGACTTGTTCAGAAAATGCACGCCGGCAAGTCTTCTCCGGACTGCAAACGAAAATTTGTAAGACGCCCTCAACGTTCGAAAACTTGTATTTTTGGCTTTTTCGCGGAAGCGAAAAGCTTTTCTTTTTGTTCTGTCATAGGCTTGTGCACAGACTTTCTACACCCCACTTTGTTTAGTTTTAAACAGCCAATATCAGCCAAACTTGGTCAAAACAAAGTCCCTATAGTGCGGATGTGTGCCGAACAATTTCGTCATCATGACGTCATCATGGGTCACGTGACAGTGCCATAAATGGCCAAACTTCGCATGCCAATTATGAGCGAACCCTTGGTTCGACTGAGTGGAAACTTGGTACGTGTCTAAGTCGGGAAGTGTTATATCAAAAAATTGCAATGACGTCATCATGACGTCATCCTCCGATTTCTTATGATTTATTGAATATTTGGGTCATTAAAGTTATTTTAACGATAACTAGTGAACGAAAGATGGTATCTTTAAAATTCTTTTTGTAATTCTTAAATGTGCAACAGAGATCAACATTTTCGGAGCAAAATACTGTGACGTCATCATAAGTCATCAAAATGAGATTTTGGTAACACAATAGCCGATAGGCCGATCGTCATGAAGACATTGTCCGATCGTCATAAAAATTAGTGGGTATTAAGTATGTGTGTCCGGGATGCTAAATGTGAAACGGCGACACGACGGCATCTTGATTGAATTTTTTACGATTTTATGAAAATTGTAAGCTTTCTTTATCTCTAGCAAATTCTAACTTTACGGTATGCGCGCATCTTCATTACCGGGACAAGACTTGCATATAGGCCCAATTCTGTTCGCCAGCTCATACATTTTGTGTATACCCTAAACATATTTCATTTCAAGGCATTTGGGGAGCCCTGCGTTGCATGACTTGTTCAGAAAATGCACGCCGGCAAGTCTTCTCCGGACTGCAAACGAAAATTGGTAAGACGCCCTCAACGTTCGAAAACTTGTATTTGTGGCTTTTTCGCGGAAGCGAAAAGCTTTTCTTTTTGTTCTGTCATAGGCTTGTGCACAGACTTTCTACACCCCACTTTGTTTAGTTTTAAACAGCCAATATCAGCCAAACTTGGTCAAAACAAAGTCCCTATAGTGCGGATGTGTGCCGAACAATTTCGTCATCATGACGTCATCATGGGTCACGTGACAGTGCCATAAATGGCCAAACTTCGCATGCCAATTATGAGCGAACCCTTGGTTCGACTGAGTGGAAACTTGGTACGTGTCTAAGTCGGGAAGTGTTATATCAAAAAATTGCAATGACGTCATCATGACGTCATCCTCCGATTTCTTATGATTTATTGAATATTTGGGTCATTAAAGTTATTTTAACGATAACTAGTGAACGAAAGATGGTATCTTTAAAATTCTTTTTGTAATTCTTAAATGTGCAACAGAGATCAACATTTTCGGAGCAAAATACTGTGACGTCATCATAAGTCATCAAAATGAGATTTTGGTAACACAATAGCCGATAGGCCGATCGTCATGAAGACATTGTCCGATCGTCATGAAAATTAGTGGGTATTAAGTATGTGTGTCCGGGGTGCTAAATGTGAAACGGCGACACGACGGCATCTTGATTGAATTTTTTACGATTTTATGAAAATTGTAAGCTTTCTTTATCTCTAGCAAATTCTAACTTTACGGTATGCGCGCATCTTCATTACCGGGACAAGACTTGCATATAGGCCCAATTCTGTTCGCCAGCTCATACATTTTGTGTATACCCTAAACATAATACAAGGCATTTGGGGAGCCCTGCGTTGCATGACTTGTTCAGAAAATGCACGCCGGCAAGTCTTCTCCGGACTGCAAACGAAAATTTGTAAGACGCCCTCAACGTTCGAAAACTTGTATTTTTGGCTTTTTCGCGGAAGCGAAAAGCTTTTCTTTTTGTTCTGTCATAGGCTTGTGCACAGACTTTCTACACCCCACTTTGTTTAGTTTTAAACAGCCAATATCAGCCAAACTTGGTCAAAACAAAGTCCCTATAGTGCGGATGTGTGCCGAACAATTTCGTCATCATGACGTCATCATGGGTCACGTGACAGTGCCATAAATGGCCAAACTTCGCATGCCAATTATGAGCGAACCCTTGGTTCGACTGAGTGGAAACTTGGTACGTGTCTAAGTCGGGAAGTGTTATATCAAAAAATTGCAATGACGTCATCATGACGTCATCCTCCGATTTCTTATGATTTATTGAATATTTGGGTCATTAAAGTTATTTTAACGATAACTAGTGAACGAAAGATGGTATCTTTAAAATTCTTTTTGTAATTCTTAAATGTGCAACAGAGATCAACATTTTCGGAGCAAAATACTGTGACGTCATCATAAGTCATCAAAATGAGATTTTGGTAACACAATAGCCGATAGGCCGATCGTCATGAAGACATTGTCCGATCGTCATAAAAATTAGTGGGTATTAAGTATGTGTGTCCGGGATGCTAAATGTGAAACGGCGACACGACGGCATCTTGATTGAATTTTTTACGATTTTATGAAAATTGTAAGCTTTCTTTATCTCTAGCAAATTCTAACTTTACGGTATGCGCGCATCTTCATTACCGGGACAAGACTTGCATATAGGCCCAATTCTGTTCGCCAGCTCATACATTTTGTGTATACCCTAAACATATTTCATTTCAAGGCATTTGGGGAGCCCTGCGTTGCATGACTTGTTCAGAAAATGCACGCCGGCAAGTCTTCTCCGGACTGCAAACGAAAATTGGTAAGACGCCCTCAACGTTCGAAAACTTGTATTTGTGGCTTTTTCGCGGAAGCGAAAAGCTTTTCTTTTTGTTCTGTCATAGGCTTGTGCACAGACTTTCTACACCCCACTTTGTTTAGTTTTAAACAGCCAATATCAGCCAAACTTGGTCAAAACAAAGTCCCTATAGTGCGGATGTGTGCCGAACAATTTCGTCATCATGACGTCATCATGGGTCACGTGACAGTGCCATAAATGGCCAAACTTCGCATGCCAATTATGAGCGAACCCTTGGTTCGACTGAGTGGAAACTTGGTACGTGTCTAAGTCGGGAAGTGTTATATCAAAAAATTGCAATGACGTCATCATGACGTCATCCTCCGATTTCTTATGATTTATTGAATATTTGGGTCATTAAAGTTATTTTAACGATAACTAGTGAACGAAAGATGGTATCTTTAAAATTCTTTTTGTAATTCTTAAATGTGCAACAGAGATCAACATTTTCGGAGCAAAATACTGTGACGTCATCATAAGTCATCAAAATGAGATTTTGGTAACACAATAGCCGATAGGCCGATCGTCATGAAGACATTGTCCGATCGTCATGAAAATTAGTGGGTATTAAGTATGTGTGTCCGGGATGCTAAATGTGAAACGGCGACACGACGGCATCTTGATTGAATTTTTTACGATTTTATGAAAATTGTAAGCTTTCTTTATCTCTAGCAAATTCTAACTTTACGGTATGCGCGCATCTTCATTACCGGGACAAGACTTGCATATAGGCCCAATTCTGTTCGCCAGCTCATACATTTTGTGTATACCCTAAACATAATACAAGGCATTTGGGGAGCCCTGCGTTGCATGACTTGTTCAGAAAATGCACGCCGGCAAGTCTTCTCCGGACTGCAAACGAAAATTTGTAAGACGCCCTCAACGTTCGAAAACTTGTATTTTTGGCTTTTTCGCGGAAGCGAAAAGCTTTTCTTTTTGTTCTGTCATAGGCTTGTGCACAGACTTTCTACACCCCACTTTGTTTAGTTTTAAACAGCCAATATCAGCCAAACTTGGTCACAACAAAGTCCCTATAGTGCGGATGTGTGCCGAACAATTTCGTCATCATGACGTCATCATGGGTCACGTGACAGTGCCATAAATGGCCAAACTTCGCATGCCAATTATGAGCGAACCCTTGGTTCGACTGAGTGGAAACTTGGTACGTGTCTAAGTCGGGAAGTGTTATATCAAAAAATTGCAATGACGTCATCATGACGTCATCCTCCGATTTCTTATGATTTATTGAATATTTGGGTCATTAAAGTTATTTTAACGATAACTAGTGAACGAAAGATGGTATCTTTAAAATTCTTTTTGTAATTCTTAAATGTGCAACAGAGATCAACATTTTCGGAGCAAAATACTGTGACGTCATCATAAGTCATCAAAATGAGATTTTGGTAACACAATAGCCGATAGGCCGATCGTCATGAAGACATTGTCCGATGGTCATAAAAATTAGTGGGTATTAAGTATGTGTGTCCGGGATGCTAAATGTGAAACGGCGACACGACGGCATCTTGATTGAATTTTTTACGATTTTATGAAAATTGTAAGCTTTCTTTATCTCTAGCAAATTCTAACTTTACGGTATGCGCGCATCTTCATTACCGGGACAAGACTTGCATATAGGCCCAATTCTGTTCGCCAGCTCATACATTTTGTGTATACCCTAAACATATTTCATTTCAAGGCATTTGGGGAGCCCTGCGTTGCATGACTTGTTCAGAAAATGCACGCCGGCAAGTCTTCTCCGGACTGCAAACGAAAATTGGTAAGACGCCCTCAACGTTCGAAAACTTGTATTTTTGGCTTTTTCGCGGAAGCGAAAAGCTTTTCTTTTTGTTCTGTCATAGGCTTGTGCACAGACTTTCTACACCCCACTTTGTTTAGTTTTAAACAGCCAATATCAGCCAAACTTGGTCAAAACAAAGTCCCTATAGTGCGGATGTGTGCCGAACAATTTCGTCATCATGACGTCATCATGGGTCACGTGACAGTGCCATAAATGGCCAAACTTCGCATGCCAATTATGAGCGAACCCTTGGTTCGACTGAGTGGAAACTTGGTACGTGTCTAAGTCGGGAAGTGTTATATCAAAAAATTGCAATGACGTCATCATGACGTCATCCTCCGATTTCTTATGATTTATTGAATATTTGGGTCATTAAAGTTATTTTAACGATAACTAGTGAACGAAAGATGGTATCTTTAAAATTCTTTTTGTAATTCTTAAATGTGCAACAGAGATCAACATTTTCGGAGCAAAATACTGTGACGTCATCATAAGTCATCAAAATGAGATTTTGGTAACACAATAGCCGATAGGCCGATCGTCATGAAGACATTGTCCGATGGTCATAAAAATTAGTGGGTATTAAGTATGTGTGTCCGGGATGCTAAATGTGAAACGGCGACACGACGGCATCTTGATTGAATTTTTTACGATTTTATGAAAATTGTAAGCTTTCTTTATCTCTAGCAAATTCTAACTTTACGGTATGCGCGCATCTTCATTACCGGGACAAGACTTGCATATAGGCCCAATTCTGTTCGCCAGCTCATACATTTTGTGTATACCCTAAACATATTTCATTTCAAGGCATTTGGGGAGCCCTGCGTTGCATGACTTGTTCAGAAAATGCACGCCGGCAAGTCTTCTCCGGACTGCAAACGAAAATTTGTAAGACGCCCTCAACGTTCGAAAACTTGTATTTTTGGCTTTTTCGCGGAAGCGAAAAGCTTTTCTTTTTGTTCTGTCATAGGCTTGTGCACAGACTTTCTACACCCCACTTTGTTTAGTTTTAAACAGCCAATATCAGCCAAACTTGGTCACAACAAAGTCCCTATAGTGCGGATGTGTGCCGAACAATTTCGTCATCATGACGTCATCATGGGTCACGTGACAGTGCCATAAATGGCCAAACTTCGCATGCCAATTATGAGCGAACCCTTGGTTCGACTGAGTGGAAACTTGGTACGTGTCTAAGTCGGGAAGTGTTATATCAAAAAATTGCAATGACGTCATCATGACGTCATCCTCCGATTTCTTATGATTTATTGAATATTTGGGTCATTAAAGTTATTTTAACGATAACTAGTGAACGAAAGATGGTATCTTTAAAATTCTTTTTGTAATTCTTAAATGTGCAACAGAGATCAACATTTTCGGAGCAAAATACTGTGACGTCATCATAAGTCATCAAAATGAGATTTTGGTAACACAATAGCCGATAGGCCGATCGTCATGAAGACATTGTCCGATGGTCATAAAAATTAGTGGGTATTAAGTATGTGTGTCCGGGATGCTAAATGTGAAACGGCGACACGACGGCATCTTGATTGAATTTTTTACGATTTTATGAAAATTGTAAGCTTTCTTTATCTCTAGCAAATTCTAACTTTACGGTATGCGCGCATCTTCATTACCGGGACAAGACTTGCATATAGGCCCAATTCTGTTCGCCAGCTCATACATTTTGTGTATACCCTAAACATATTTCATTTCAAGGCATTTGGGGAGCCCTGCGTTGCATGACTTGTTCAGAAAATGCACGCCGGCAAGTCTTCTCCGGACTGCAAACGAAAATTGGTAAGACGCCCTCAACGTTCGAAAACTTGTATTTTTGGCTTTTTCGCGGAAGCGAAAAGCTTTTCTTTTTGTTCTGTCATAGGCTTGTGCACAGACTTTCTACACCCCACTTTGTTTAGTTTTAAACAGCCAATATCAGCCAAACTTGGTCAAAACAAAGTCCCTATAGTGCGGATGTGTGCCGAACAATTTCGTCATCATGACGTCATCATGGGTCACGTGACAGTGCCATAAATGGCCAAACTTCGCATGCCAATTATGAGCGAACCCTTGGTTCGACTGAGTGGAAACTTGGTACGTGTCTAAGTCGGGAAGTGTTATATCAAAAAATTGCAATGACGTCATCATGACGTCATCCTCCGATTTCTTATGATTTATTGAATATTTGGGTCATTAAAGTTATTTTAACGATAACTAGTGAACGAAAGATGGTATCTTTAAAATTCTTTTTGTAATTCTTAAATGTGCAACAGAGATCAACATTTTCGGAGCAAAATACTGTGACGTCATCATAAGTCATCAAAATGAGATTTTGGTAACACAATAGCCGATAGGCCGATCGTCATGAAGACATTGTCCGATGGTCATAAAAATTAGTGGGTATTAAGTATGTGTGTCCGGGATGCTAAATGTGAAACGGCGACACGACGGCATCTTGATTGAATTTTTTACGATTTTATGAAAATTGTAAGCTTTCTTTATCTCTAGCAAATTCTAACTTTACGGTATGCGCGCATCTTCATTACCGGGACAAGACTTGCATATAGGCCCAATTCTGTTCGCCAGCTCATACATTTTGTGTATACCCTAAACATATTTCATTTCAAGGCATTTGGGGAGCCCTGCGTTGCATGACTTGTTCAGAAAATGCACGCCGGCAAGTCTTCTCCGGACTGCAAACGAAAATTGGTAAGACGCCCTCAACGTTCGAAAACTTGTATTTTTGGCTTTTTCGCGGAAGCGAAAAGCTTTTCTTTTTGTTCTGTCATAGGCTTGTGCACAGACTTTCTACACCCCACTTTGTTTAGTTTTAAACAGCCAATATCAGCCAAACTTGGTCAAAACAAAGTCCCTATAGTGCGGATGTGTGCCGAACAATTTCGTCATCATGACGTCATCATGGGTCACGTGACAGTGCCATAAATGGCCAAACTTCGCATGCCAATTATGAGCGAACCCTTGGTTCGACTGAGTGGAAACTTGGTACGTGTCTAAGTCGGGAAGTGTTATATCAAAAAATTGCAATGACGTCATCATGACGTCATCCTCCGATTTCTTATGATTTATTGAATATTTGGGTCATTAAAGTTATTTTAACGATAACTAGTGAACGAAAGATGGTATCTTTAAAATTCTTTTTGTAATTCTTAAATGTGCAACAGAGATCAACATTTTCGGAGCAAAATACTGTGACGTCATCATAAGTCATCAAAATGAGATTTTGGTAACACAATAGCCGATAGGCCGATCGTCATGAAGACATTGTCCGATCGTCATGAAAATTAGTGGGTATTAAGTATGTGTGTCCGGGATGCTAAATGTGAAACGGCGACACGACGGCATCTTGATTGAATTTTTTACGATTTTATGAAAATTGTAAGCTTTCTTTATCTCTAGCAAATTCTAACTTTACGGTATGCGCGCATCTTCATTACCGGGACAAGACTTGCATATAGGCCCAATTCTGTTCGCCAGCTCATACATTTTGTGTATACCCTAAACATATTTCATTTCAAGGCATTTGGGGAGCCCTGCGTTGCATGACTTGTTCAGAAAATGCACGCCGGCAAGTCTTCTCCGGACTGCAAACGAAAATTGGTAAGACGCCCTCAACGTTCGAAAACTTGTATTTTTGGCTTTTTCGCGGAAGCGAAAAGCTTTTCTTTTTGTTCTGTCATAGGCTTGTGCACAGACTTTCTACACCCCACTTTGTTTAGTTTTAAACAGCCAATATCAGCCAAACTTGGTCAAAACAAAGTCCCTATAGTGCGGATGTGTGCCGAACAATTTCGTCATCATGACGTCATCATGGGTCACGTGACAGTGCCATAAATGGCCAAACTTCGCATGCCAATTATGAGCGAACCCTTGGTTCGACTGAGTGGAAACTTGGTACGTGTCTAAGTCGGGAAGTGTTATATCAAAAAATTGCAATGACGTCATCATGACGTCATCCTCCGATTTCTTATGATTTATTGAATATTTGGGTCATTAAAGTTATTTTAACGATAACTAGTGAACGAAAGATGGTTTCTTTAAAATTCTTTTTGTAATTCTTAAATGTGCAACAGAGATCAACATTTTCGGAGCAAAATACTGTGACGTCATCATAAGTCATCAAAATGAGATTTTGGTAACACAATAGCCGATAGGCCGATCGTCATGAAGACATTGTCCGATCGTCATGAAAATTAGTGGGTATTAAGTATGTGTGTCCGGGATGCTAAATGTGAAACGGCGACACGACGGCATCTTGATTGAATTTTTTACGATTTTATGAAAATTGTAAGCTTTCTTTATCTCTAGCAAATTCTAACTTAACGGTATGCGCGCATCTTCATTACCGGGACAAGACTTGCATATAGGACCAATTCTGTTCGCCAGCTCATACATTTTGTGTATACCCTAAACATATTTCATTTCAAGGCATTTGGGGAGCCCTGCGTTGCATGACTTGTTCAGAAAATGCACGCCGGCAAGTCTTCTCCGGACTGCAAACGAAAATTGGTAAGACGCCCTCAACGTTCGAAAACTTGTATTTTTGGCTTTTTCGCGGAAGCGAAAAGCTTTTCTTTTTGTTCTGTCATAGGCTTGTGCACAGACTTTCTACACCCCACTTTGTTTAGTTTTAAACAGCCAATATCAGCCAAACTTGGTCAAAACAAAGTCCCTATAGTGCGGATGTGTGCCGAACAATTTCGTCATCATGACGTCATCATGGGTCACGTGACAGTGCCATAAATGGCCAAACTTCGCATGCCAATTATGAGCGAACCCTTGGTTCGACTGAGTGGAAACTTGGTACGTGTCTAAGTCGGGAAGTGTTATATCAAAAAATTGCAATGACGTCATCATGACGTCATCCTCCGATTTCTTATGATTTATTGAATATTTGGGTCATTAAAGTTATTTTAACGATAACTAGTGAACGAAAGATGGTTTCTTTAAAATTCTTTTTGTAATTCTTAAATGTGCAACAGAGATCAACATTTTCGGAGCAAAATACTGTGACGTCATCATAAGTCATCAAAATGAGATTTTGGTAACACAATAGCCGATAGGCCGATCGTCATGAAGACATTGTCCGATCGTCATGAAAATTAGTGGGTATTAAGTATGTGTGTCCGGGATGCTAAATGTGAAACGGCGACACGACGGCATCTTGATTGAATTTTTTACGATTTTATGAAAATTGTAAGCTTTCTTTATCTCTAGCAAATTCTAACTTTACGGTATGCGCGCATCTTCATTACCGGGACAAGACTTGCATATAGGCCCAATTCTGTTCGCCAGCTCATACATTTTGTGTATACCCTAAACATAATACAAGGCATTTGGGGAGCCCTGCGTTGCATGACTTGTTCAGAAAATGCACGCCGGCAAGTCTTCTCCGGACTGCAAACGAAAATTGGTAAGACGCCCTCAACGTTCGAAAACTTGTATTTTTGGCTTTTTCGCGGAAGCGAAAAGCTTTTCTTTTTGTTCTGTCATAGGCTTGTGCACAGACTTTCTACACCCCACTTTGTTTAGTTTTAAACAGCCAATATCAGCCAAACTTGGTCAAAACAAAGTCCCTATAGTGCGGATGTGTACCGAACAATTTCGTCATCATGACGTCATCATGGGTCACGTGACAGTGCCATAAATGGCCAAACTTCGCATGCCAATTATGAGCGAACCCTTGGTTCGACTGAGTGGAAACTTGGTACGTGTCTAAGTCGGGAAGTGTTATATCAAAAAATTGCAATGACGTCATCATGACGTCATCCTCCGATTTCTTATGATTTATTGAATATTTGGGTCATTAAAGTTATTTTAACGATAACTAGTGAACGAAAGATGGTATCTTTAAAATTCTTTTTGTAATTCTTAAATGTGCAACAGAGATCAACATTTTCGGAGCAAAATACTGTGACGTCATCATAAGTCATCAAAATGAGATTTTGGTAACACAATAGCCGATAGGCCGATCGTCATGAAGACATTGTCCGATCGTCATGAAAATTAGTGGGTATTAAGTATGTGTGTCCGGGATGCTAAATGTGAAACGGCGACACGACGGCATCTTGATTGAATTTTTTACGATTTTATGAAAATTGTAAGCTTTCTTTATCTCTAGCAAATTCTAACTTTACGGTATGCGCGCATCTTCATTACCGGGACAAGACTTGCATATAGGCCCAATTCTGTTCGCCAGCTCATACATTTTGTGTATACCCTAAACATAATACAAGGCATTTGGGGAGCCCTGCGTTGCATGACTTGTTCAGAAAATGCACGCCGGCAAGTCTTCTCCGGACTGCAAACGAAAATTTGTAAGACGCCCTCAACGTTCGAAAACTTGTATTTTTGGCTTTTTCGCGGAAGCGAAAAGCTTTTCTTTTTGTTCTGTCATAGGCTTGTGCACAGACTTTCTACACCCCACTTTGTTTAGTTTTAAACAGCCAATATCAGCCAAACTTGGTCAAAACAAAGTCCCTATAGTGCGGATGTGTGCCGAACAATTTCGTCATCATGACGTCATCATGGGTCACGTGACAGTGCCATAAATGGCCAAACTTCGCATGCCAATTATGAGCGAACCCTTGGTTCGACTGAGTGGAAACTTGGTACGTGTCTAAGTCGGGAAGTGTTATATCAAAAAATTGCAATGACGTCATCATGACGTCATCCTCCGATTTCTTATGATTTATTGAATATTTGGGTCATTAAAGTTATTTTAACGATAACTAGTGAACGAAAGATGGTATCTTTAAAATTCTTTTTGTAATTCTTAAATGTGCAACAGAGATCAACATTTTCGGAGCAAAATACTGTGACGTCATCATAAGTCATCAAAATGAGATTTTGGTAACACAATAGCCGATAGGCCGATCGTCATGAAGACATTGTCCGATCGTCATAAAAATTAGTGGGTATTAAGTATGTGTGTCCGGGATGCTAAATGTGAAACGGCGACACGACGGCATCTTGATTGAATTTTTTACGATTTTATGAAAATTGTAAGCTTTCTTTATCTCTAGCAAATTCTAACTTTACGGTATGCGCGCATCTTCATTACCGGGACAAGACTTGCATATAGGCCCAATTCTGTTCGCCAGCTCATACATTTTGTGTATACCCTAAACATATTTCATTTCAAGGCATTTGGGGAGCCCTGCGTTGCATGACTTGTTCAGAAAATGCACGCCGGCAAGTCTTCTCCGGACTGCAAACGAAAATTGGTAAGACGCCCTCAACGTTCGAAAACTTGTATTTGTGGCTTTTTCGCGGAAGCGAAAAGCTTTTCTTTTTGTTCTGTCATAGGCTTGTGCACAGACTTTCTACACCCCACTTTGTTTAGTTTTAAACAGCCAATATCAGCCAAACTTGGTCAAAACAAAGTCCCTATAGTGCGGATGTGTGCCGAACAATTTCGTCATCATGACGTCATCATGGGTCACGTGACAGTGCCATAAATGGCCAAACTTCGCATGCCAATTATGAGCGAACCCTTGGTTCGACTGAGTGGAAACTTGGTACGTGTCTAAGTCGGGAAGTGTTATATCAAAAAATTGCAATGACGTCATCATGACGTCATCCTCCGATTTCTTATGATTTATTGAATATTTGGGTCATTAAAGTTATTTTAACGATAACTAGTGAACGAAAGATGGTATCTTTAAAATTCTTTTTGTAATTCTTAAATGTGCAACAGAGATCAACATTTTCGGAGCAAAATACTGTGACGTCATCATAAGTCATCAAAATGAGATTTTGGTAACACAATAGCCGATAGGCCGATCGTCATGAAGACATTGTCCGATCGTCATGAAAATTAGTGGGTATTAAGTATGTGTGTCCGGGATGCTAAATGTGAAACGGCGACACGACGGCATCTTGATTGAATTTTTTACGATTTTATGAAAATTGTAAGCTTTCTTTATCTCTAGCAAATTCTAACTTTACGGTATGCGCGCATCTTCATTACCGGGACAAGACTTGCATATAGGCCCAATTCTGTTCGCCAGCTCATACATTTTGTGTATACCCTAAACATAATACAAGGCATTTGGGGAGCCCTGCGTTGCATGACTTGTTCAGAAAATGCACGCCGGCAAGTCTTCTCCGGACTGCAAACGAAAATTTGTAAGACGCCCTCAACGTTCGAAAACTTGTATTTTTGGCTTTTTCGCGGAAGCGAAAAGCTTTTCTTTTTGTTCTGTCATAGGCTTGTGCACAGACTTTCTACACCCCACTTTGTTTAGTTTTAAACAGCCAATATCAGCCAAACTTGGTCACAACAAAGTCCCTATAGTGCGGATGTGTGCCGAACAATTTCGTCATCATGACGTCATCATGGGTCACGTGACAGTGCCATAAATGGCCAAACTTCGCATGCCAATTATGAGCGAACCCTTGGTTCGACTGAGTGGAAACTTGGTACGTGTCTAAGTCGGGAAGTGTTATATCAAAAAATTGCAATGACGTCATCATGACGTCATCCTCCGATTTCTTATGATTTATTGAATATTTGGGTCATTAAAGTTATTTTAACGATAACTAGTGAACGAAAGATGGTATCTTTAAAATTCTTTTTGTAATTCTTAAATGTGCAACAGAGATCAACATTTTCGGAGCAAAATACTGTGACGTCATCATAAGTCATCAAAATGAGATTTTGGTAACACAATAGCCGATAGGCCGATCGTCATGAAGACATTGTCCGATGGTCATAAAAATTAGTGGGTATTAAGTATGTGTGTCCGGGATGCTAAATGTGAAACGGCGACACGACGGCATCTTGATTGAATTTTTTACGATTTTATGAAAATTGTAAGCTTTCTTTATCTCTAGCAAATTCTAACTTTACGGTATGCGCGCATCTTCATTACCGGGACAAGACTTGCATATAGGCCCAATTCTGTTCGCCAGCTCATACATTTTGTGTATACCCTAAACATATTTCATTTCAAGGCATTTGGGGAGCCCTGCGTTGCATGACTTGTTCAGAAAATGCACGCCGGCAAGTCTTCTCCGGACTGCAAACGAAAATTGGTAAGACGCCCTCAACGTTCGAAAACTTGTATTTTTGGCTTTTTCGCGGAAGCGAAAAGCTTTTCTTTTTGTTCTGTCATAGGCTTGTGCACAGACTTTCTACACCCCACTTTGTTTAGTTTTAAACAGCCAATATCAGCCAAACTTGGTCAAAACAAAGTCCCTATAGTGCGGATGTGTGCCGAACAATTTCGTCATCATGACGTCATCATGGGTCACGTGACAGTGCCATAAATGGCCAAACTTCGCATGCCAATTATGAGCGAACCCTTGGTTCGACTGAGTGGAAACTTGGTACGTGTCTAAGTCGGGAAGTGTTATATCAAAAAATTGCAATGACGTCATCATGACGTCATCCTCCGATTTCTTATGATTTATTGAATATTTGGGTCATTAAAGTTATTTTAACGATAACTAGTGAACGAAAGATGGTATCTTTAAAATTCTTTTTGTAATTCTTAAATGTGCAACAGAGATCAACATTTTCGGAGCAAAATACTGTGACGTCATCATAAGTCATCAAAATGAGATTTTGGTAACACAATAGCCGATAGGCCGATCGTCATGAAGACATTGTCCGATGGTCATAAAAATTAGTGGGTATTAAGTATGTGTGTCCGGGATGCTAAATGTGAAACGGCGACACGACGGCATCTTGATTGAATTTTTTACGATTTTATGAAAATTGTAAGCTTTCTTTATCTCTAGCAAATTCTAACTTTACGGTATGCGCGCATCTTCATTACCGGGACAAGACTTGCATATAGGCCCAATTCTGTTCGCCAGCTCATACATTTTGTGTATACCCTAAACATATTTCATTTCAAGGCATTTGGGGAGCCCTGCGTTGCATGACTTGTTCAGAAAATGCACGCCGGCAAGTCTTCTCCGGACTGCAAACGAAAATTGGTAAGACGCCCTCAACGTTCGAAAACTTGTATTTTTGGCTTTTTCGCGGAAGCGAAAAGCTTTTCTTTTTGTTCTGTCATAGGCTTGTGCACAGACTTTCTACACCCCACTTTGTTTAGTTTTAAACAGCCAATATCAGCCAAACTTGGTCAAAACAAAGTCCCTATAGTGCGGATGTGTGCCGAACAATTTCGTCATCATGACGTCATCATGGGTCACGTGACAGTGCCATAAATGGCCAAACTTCGCATGCCAATTATGAGCGAACCCTTGGTTCGACTGAGTGGAAACTTGGTACGTGTCTAAGTCGGGAAGTGTTATATCAAAAAATTGCAATGACGTCATCATGACGTCATCCTCCGATTTCTTATGATTTATTGAATATTTGGGTCATTAAAGTTATTTTAACGATAACTAGTGAACGAAAGATGGTATCTTTAAAATTCTTTTTGTAATTCTTAAATGTGCAACAGAGATCAACATTTTCGGAGCAAAATACTGTGACGTCATCATAAGTCATCAAAATGAGATTTTGGTAACACAATAGCCGATAGGCCGATCGTCATGAAGACATTGTCCGATCGTCATGAAAATTAGTGGGTATTAAGTATGTGTGTCCGGGATGCTAAATGTGAAACGGCGACACGAAGGCATCTTGATTGAATTTTTTACGATTTTATGAAAATTGTAAGCTTTCTTTATCTCTAGCAAATTCTAACTTTACGGTATGCGCGCATCTTCATTACCGGGACAAGACTTGCATATAGGCCCAATTCTGTTCGCCAGCTCATACATTTTGTGTATACCCTAAACATATTTCATTTCAAGGCATTTGGGGAGCCCTGCGTTGCATGACTTGTTCAGAAAATGCACGCCGGCAAGTCTTCTCCGGACTGCAAACGAAAATTGGTAAGACGCCCTCAACGTTCGAAAACTTGTATTTTTGGCTTTTTCGCGGAAGCGAAAAGCTTTTCTTTTTGTTCTGTCATAGGCTTGTGCACAGACTTTCTACACCCCACTTTGTTTAGTTTTAAACAGCCAATATCAGCCAAACTTGGTCAAAACAAAGTCCCTATAGTGCGGATGTGTGCCGAACAATTTCGTCATCATGACGTCATCATGGGTCACGTGACAGTGCCATAAATGGCCAAACTTCGCATGCCAATTATGAGCGAACCCTTGGTTCGACTGAGTGGAAACTTGGTACGTGTCTAAGTCGGGAAGTGTTATATCAAAAAATTGCAATGACGTCATCATGACGTCATCCTCCGATTTCTTATGATTTATTGAATATTTGGGTCATTAAAGTTATTTTAACGATAACTAGTGAACGAAAGATGGTTTCTTTAAAATTCTTTTTGTAATTCTTAAATGTGCAACAGAGATCAACATTTTCGGAGCAAAATACTGTGACGTCATCATAAGTCATCAAAATGAGATTTTGGTAACACAATAGCCGATAGGCCGATCGTCATGAAGACATTGTCCGATCGTCATGAAAATTAGTGGGTATTAAGTATGTGTGTCCGGGATGCTAAATGTGAAACGGCGACACGACGGCATCTTGATTGAATTTTTTACGATTTTATGAAAATTGTAAGCTTTCTTTATCTCTAGCAAATTCTAACTTAACGGTATGCGCGCATCTTCATTACCGGGACAAGACTTGCATATAGGACCAATTCTGTTCGCCAGCTCATACATTTTGTGTATACCCTAAACATATTTCATTTCAAGGCATTTGGGGAGCCCTGCGTTGCATGACTTGTTCAGAAAATGCACGCCGGCAAGTCTTCTCCGGACTGCAAACGAAAATTGGTAAGACGCCCTCAACGTTCGAAAACTTGTATTTTTGGCTTTTTCGCGGAAGCGAAAAGCTTTTCTTTTTGTTCTGTCATAGGCTTGTGCACAGACTTTCTACACCCCACTTTGTTTAGTTTTAAACAGCCAATATCAGCCAAACTTGGTCAAAACAAAGTCCCTATAGTGCGGATGTGTGCCGAACAATTTCGTCATCATGACGTCATCATGGGTCACGTGACAGTGCCATAAATGGCCAAACTTCGCATGCCAATTATGAGCGAACCCTTGGTTCGACTGAGTGGAAACTTGGTACGTGTCTAAGTCGGGAAGTGTTATATCAAAAAATTGCAATGACGTCATCATGACGTCATCCTCCGATTTCTTATGATTTATTGAATATTTGGGTCATTAAAGTTATTTTAACGATAACTAGTGAACGAAAGATGGTTTCTTTAAAATTCTTTTTGTAATTCTTAAATGTGCAACAGAGATCAACATTTTCGGAGCAAAATACTGTGACGTCATCATAAGTCATCAAAATGAGATTTTGGTAACACAATAGCCGATAGGCCGATCGTCATGAAGACATTGTCCGATCGTCATGAAAATTAGTGGGTATTAAGTATGTGTGTCCGGGATGCTAAATGTGAAACGGCGACACGACGGCATCTTGATTGAATTTTTTACGATTTTATGAAAATTGTAAGCTTTCTTTATCTCTAGCAAATTCTAACTTTACGGTATGCGCGCATCTTCATTACCGGGACAAGACTTGCATATAGGCCCAATTCTGTTCGCCAGCTCATACATTTTGTGTATACCCTAAACATAATACAAGGCATTTGGGGAGCCCTGCGTTGCATGACTTGTTCAGAAAATGCACGCCGGCAAGTCTTCTCCGGACTGCAAACGAAAATTGGTAAGACGCCCTCAACGTTCGAAAACTTGTATTTTTGGCTTTTTCGCGGAAGCGAAAAGCTTTTCTTTTTGTTCTGTCATAGGCTTGTGCACAGACTTTCTACACCCCACTTTGTTTAGTTTTAAACAGCCAATATCAGCCAAACTTGGTCAAAACAAAGTCCCTATAGTGCGGATGTGTACCGAACAATTTCGTCATCATGACGTCATCATGGGTCACGTGACAGTGCCATAAATGGCCAAACTTCGCATGCCAATTATGAGCGAACCCTTGGTTCGACTGAGTGGAAACTTGGTACGTGTCTAAGTCGGGAAGTGTTATATCAAAAAATTGCAATGACGTCATCATGACGTCATCCTCCGATTTCTTATGATTTATTGAATATTTGGGTCATTAAAGTTATTTTAACGATAACTAGTGAACGAAAGATGGTATCTTTAAAATTCTTTTTGTAATTCTTAAATGTGCAACAGAGATCAACATTTTCGGAGCAAAATACTGTGACGTCATCATAAGTCATCAAAATGAGATTTTGGTAACACAATAGCCGATAGGCCGATCGTCATGAAGACATTGTCCGATCGTCATGAAAATTAGTGGGTATTAAGTATGTGTGTCCGGGATGCTAAATGTGAAACGGCGACACGACGGCATCTTGATTGAATTTTTTACGATTTTATGAAAATTGTAAGCTTTCTTTATCTCTAGCAAATTCTAACTTTACGGTATGCGCGCATCTTCATTACCGGGACAAGACTTGCATATAGGCCCAATTCTGTTCGCCAGCTCATACATTTTGTGTATACCCTAAACATAATACAAGGCATTTGGGGAGCCCTGCGTTGCATGACTTGTTCAGAAAATGCACGCCGGCAAGTCTTCTCCGGACTGCAAACGAAAATTTGTAAGACGCCCTCAACGTTCGAAAACTTGTATTTTTGGCTTTTTCGCGGAAGCGAAAAGCTTTTCTTTTTGTTCTGTCATAGGCTTGTGCACAGACTTTCTACACCCCACTTTGTTTAGTTTTAAACAGCCAATATCAGCCAAACTTGGTCAAAACAAAGTCCCTATAGTGCGGATGTGTGCCGAACAATTTCGTCATCATGACGTCATCATGGGTCACGTGACAGTGCCATAAATGGCCAAACTTCGCATGCCAATTATGAGCGAACCCTTGGTTCGACTGAGTGGAAACTTGGTACGTGTCTAAGTCGGGAAGTGTTATATCAAAAAATTGCAATGACGTCATCATGACGTCATCCTCCGATTTCTTATGATTTATTGAATATTTGGGTCATTAAAGTTATTTTAACGATAACTAGTGAACGAAAGATGGTATCTTTAAAATTCTTTTTGTAATTCTTAAATGTGCAACAGAGATCAACATTTTCGGAGCAAAATACTGTGACGTCATCATAAGTCATCAAAATGAGATTTTGGTAACACAATAGCCGATAGGCCGATCGTCATGAAGACATTGTCCGATCGTCATAAAAATTAGTGGGTATTAAGTATGTGTGTCCGGGATGCTAAATGTGAAACGGCGACACGACGGCATCTTGATTGAATTTTTTACGATTTTATGAAAATTGTAAGCTTTCTTTATCTCTAGCAAATTCTAACTTTACGGTATGCGCGCATCTTCATTACCGGGACAAGACTTGCATATAGGCCCAATTCTGTTCGCCAGCTCATACATTTTGTGTATACCCTAAACATATTTCATTTCAAGGCATTTGGGGAGCCCTGCGTTGCATGACTTGTTCAGAAAATGCACGCCGGCAAGTCTTCTCCGGACTGCAAACGAAAATTGGTAAGACGCCCTCAACGTTCGAAAACTTGTATTTGTGGCTTTTTCGCGGAAGCGAAAAGCTTTTCTTTTTGTTCTGTCATAGGCTTGTGCACAGACTTTCTACACCC
The DNA here is from genome assembly GCA_963971285.1 of Astropecten irregularis. NCBI lineage: Eukaryota > Metazoa > Echinodermata > Asteroidea > Paxillosida > Astropectinidae > Astropecten > Astropecten irregularis. The sequence goes on along the minus strand of OZ020244.1, from coordinate 12,258,747 downwards.
CACTTTGTTTAGTTTTAAACAGCCAATATCAGCCAAACTTGGTCAAAACAAAGTCCCTATAGTGCGGATGTGTGCCGAACAATTTCGTCATCATGACGTCATCATGGGTCACGTGACAGTGCCATAAATGGCCAAACTTCGCATGCCAATTATGAGCGAACCCTTGGTTCGACTGAGTGGAAACTTGGTACGTGTCTAAGTCGGGAAGTGTTATATCAAAAAATTGCAATGACGTCATCATGACGTCATCCTCCGATTTCTTATGATTTATTGAATATTTGGGTCATTAAAGTTATTTTAACGATAACTAGTGAACGAAAGATGGTATCTTTAAAATTCTTTTTGTAATTCTTAAATGTGCAACAGAGATCAACATTTTCGGAGCAAAATACTGTGACGTCATCATAAGTCATCAAAATGAGATTTTGGTAACACAATAGCCGATAGGCCGATCGTCATGAAGACATTGTCCGATCGTCATGAAAATTAGTGGGTATTAAGTATGTGTGTCCGGGATGCTAAATGTGAAACGGCGACACGACGGCATCTTGATTGAATTTTTTACGATTTTATGAAAATTGTAAGCTTTCTTTATCTCTAGCAAATTCTAACTTTACGGTATGCGCGCATCTTCATTACCGGGACAAGACTTGCATATAGGCCCAATTCTGTTCGCCAGCTCATACATTTTGTGTATACCCTAAACATATTTCATTTCAAGGCATTTGGGGAGCCCTGCGTTGCATGACTTGTTCAGAAAATGCACGCCGGCAAGTCTTCTCCGGACTGCAAACGAAAATTGGTAAGACGCCCTCAACGTTCGAAAACTTGTATTTTTGGCTTTTTCGCGGAAGCGAAAAGCTTTTCTTTTTGTTCTGTCATAGGCTTGTGCACAGACTTTCTACACCCCACTTTGTTTAGTTTTAAACAGCCAATATCAGCCAAACTTGGTCAAAACAAAGTCCCTATAGTGCGGATGTGTGCCGAACAATTTCGTCATCATGACGTCATCATGGGTCACGTGACAGTGCCATAAATGGCCAAACTTCGCATGCCAATTATGAGCGAACCCTTGGTTCGACTGAGTGGAAACTTGGTACGTGTCTAAGTCGGGAAGTGTTATATCAAAAAATTGCAATGACGTCATCATGACGTCATCCTCCGATTTCTTATGATTTATTGAATATTTGGGTCATTAAAGTTATTTTAACGATAACTAGTGAACGAAAGATGGTTTCTTTAAAATTCTTTTTGTAATTCTTAAATGTGCAACAGAGATCAACATTTTCGGAGCAAAATACTGTGACGTCATCATAAGTCATCAAAATGAGATTTTGGTAACACAATAGCCGATAGGCCGATCGTCATGAAGACATTGTCCGATCGTCATGAAAATTAGTGGGTATTAAGTATGTGTGTCCGGGATGCTAAATGTGAAACGGCGACACGACGGCATCTTGATTGAATTTTTTACGATTTTATGAAAATTGTAAGCTTTCTTTATCTCTAGCAAATTCTAACTTAACGGTATGCGCGCATCTTCATTACCGGGACAAGACTTGCATATAGGACCAATTCTGTTCGCCAGCTCATACATTTTGTGTATACCCTAAACATATTTCATTTCAAGGCATTTGGGGAGCCCTGCGTTGCATGACTTGTTCAGAAAATGCACGCCGGCAAGTCTTCTCCGGACTGCAAACGAAAATTGGTAAGACGCCCTCAACGTTCGAAAACTTGTATTTTTGGCTTTTTCGCGGAAGCGAAAAGCTTTTCTTTTTGTTCTGTCATAGGCTTGTGCACAGACTTTCTACACCCCACTTTGTTTAGTTTTAAACAGCCAATATCAGCCAAACTTGGTCAAAACAAAGTCCCTATAGTGCGGATGTGTGCCGAACAATTTCGTCATCATGACGTCATCATGGGTCACGTGACAGTGCCATAAATGGCCAAACTTCGCATGCCAATTATGAGCGAACCCTTGGTTCGACTGAGTGGAAACTTGGTACGTGTCTAAGTCGGGAAGTGTTATATCAAAAAATTGCAATGACGTCATCATGACGTCATCCTCCGATTTCTTATGATTTATTGAATATTTGGGTCATTAAAGTTATTTTAACGATAACTAGTGAACGAAAGATGGTTTCTTTAAAATTCTTTTTGTAATTCTTAAATGTGCAACAGAGATCAACATTTTCGGAGCAAAATACTGTGACGTCATCATAAGTCATCAAAATGAGATTTTGGTAACACAATAGCCGATAGGCCGATCGTCATGAAGACATTGTCCGATCGTCATGAAAATTAGTGGGTATTAAGTATGTGTGTCCGGGATGCTAAATGTGAAACGGCGACACGACGGCATCTTGATTGAATTTTTTACGATTTTATGAAAATTGTAAGCTTTCTTTATCTCTAGCAAATTCTAACTTTACGGTATGCGCGCATCTTCATTACCGGGACAAGACTTGCATATAGGCCCAATTCTGTTCGCCAGCTCATACATTTTGTGTATACCCTAAACATAATACAAGGCATTTGGGGAGCCCTGCGTTGCATGACTTGTTCAGAAAATGCACGCCGGCAAGTCTTCTCCGGACTGCAAACGAAAATTGGTAAGACGCCCTCAACGTTCGAAAACTTGTATTTTTGGCTTTTTCGCGGAAGCGAAAAGCTTTTCTTTTTGTTCTGTCATAGGCTTGTGCACAGACTTTCTACACCCCACTTTGTTTAGTTTTAAACAGCCAATATCAGCCAAACTTGGTCAAAACAAAGTCCCTATAGTGCGGATGTGTACCGAACAATTTCGTCATCATGACGTCATCATGGGTCACGTGACAGTGCCATAAATGGCCAAACTTCGCATGCCAATTATGAGCGAACCCTTGGTTCGACTGAGTGGAAACTTGGTACGTGTCTAAGTCGGGAAGTGTTATATCAAAAAATTGCAATGACGTCATCATGACGTCATCCTCCGATTTCTTATGATTTATTGAATATTTGGGTCATTAAAGTTATTTTAACGATAACTAGTGAACGAAAGATGGTTTCTTTAAAATTCTTTTTGTAATTCTTAAATGTGCAACAGAGATCAACATTTTCGGAGCAAAATACTGTGACGTCATCATAAGTCATCAAAATGAGATTTTGGTAACACAATAGCCGATAGGCCGATCGTCATGAAGACATTGTCCGATCGTCATGAAAATTAGTGGGTATTAAGTATGTGTGTCCGGGATGCTAAATGTGAAACGGCGACACGACGGCATCTTGATTGAATTTTTTACGATTTTATGAAAATTGTAAGCTTTCTTTATCTCTAGCAAATTCTAACTTAACGGTATGCGCGCATCTTCATTACCGGGACAAGACTTGCATATAGGACCAATTCTGTTCGCCAGCTCATACATTTTGTGTATACCCTAAACATATTTCATTTCAAGGCATTTGGGGAGCCCTGCGTTGCATGACTTGTTCAGAAAATGCACGCCGGCAAGTCTTCTCCGGACTGCAAACGAAAATTGGTAAGACGCCCTCAACGTTCGAAAACTTGTATTTTTGGCTTTTTCGCGGAAGCGAAAAGCTTTTCTTTTTGTTCTGTCATAGGCTTGTGCACAGACTTTCTACACCCCACTTTGTTTAGTTTTAAACAGCCAATATCAGCCAAACTTGGTCAAAACAAAGTCCCTATAGTGCGGATGTGTGCCGAACAATTTCGTCATCATGACGTCATCATGGGTCACGTGACAGTGCCATAAATGGCCAAACTTCGCATGCCAATTATGAGCGAACCCTTGGTTCGACTGAGTGGAAACTTGGTACGTGTCTAAGTCGGGAAGTGTTATATCAAAAAATTGCAATGACGTCATCATGACGTCATCCTCCGATTTCTTATGATTTATTGAATATTTGGGTCATTAAAGTTATTTTAACGATAACTAGTGAACGAAAGATGGTTTCTTTAAAATTCTTTTTGTAATTCTTAAATGTGCAACAGAGATCAACATTTTCGGAGCAAAATACTGTGACGTCATCATAAGTCATCAAAATGAGATTTTGGTAACACAATAGCCGATAGGCCGATCGTCATGAAGACATTGTCCGATCGTCATGAAAATTAGTGGGTATTAAGTATGTGTGTCCGGGATGCTAAATGTGAAACGGCGACACGACGGCATCTTGATTGAATTTTTTACGATGTTATGAAAATTGTAAGCTTTCTTTATCTCTAGCAAATTCTAACTTAACGGTATGCGCGCATCTTCATTACCGGGACAAGACTTGCATATAGGCCCAATTCTGTTCGCCAGCTCATACATTTTGTGTATACCCTAAACATATTTCATTTCAAGGCATTTGGGGAGCCCTGCGTTGCATGACTTGTTCAGAAAATGCACGCCGGCAAGTCTTCTCCGGACTGCAAACGAAAATTGGTAAGACGCCCTCAACGTTCGAAAACTTGTATTTTTGGCTTTTTCGCGGAAGCGAAAAGCTTTTCTTTTTGTTCTGTCATAGGCTTGTGCACAGACTTTCTACACCCCACTTTGTTTAGTTTTAAACAGCCAATATCAGCCAAACTTGGTCAAAACAAAGTCCCTATAGTGCGGATGTGTGCCGAACAATTTCGTCATCATGACGTCATCATGGGTCACGTGACAGTGCCATAAATGGCCAAACTTCGCATGCCAATTATGAGCGAACCCTTGGTTCGACTGAGTGGAAACTTGGTACGTGTCTAAGTCGGGAAGTGTTATATCAAAAAATTGCAATGACGTCATCATGACGTCATCCTCCGATTTCTTATGATTTATTGAATATTTGGGTCATTAAAGTTATTTTAACGATAACTAGTGAACGAAAGATGGTATCTTTAAAATTCTTTTTGTAATTCTTAAATGTGCAACAGAGATCAACATTTTCGGAGCAAAATACTGTGACGTCATCATAAGTCATCAAAATGAGATTTTGGTAACACAATAGCCGATAGGCCGATCGTCATGAAGACATTGTCCGATCGTCATGAAAATTAGTGGGTATTAAGTATGTGTGTCCGGGATGCTAAATGTGAAACGGCGACACGACGGCATCTTGATTGAATTTTTTACGATTTTATGAAAATTGTAAGCTTTCTTTATCTCTAGCAAATTCTAACTTTACGGTATGCGCGCATCTTCATTACCGGGACAAGACTTGCATATAGGCCCAATTCTGTTCGCCAGCTCATACATTTTGTGTATACCCTAAACATATTTCATTTCAAGGCATTTGGGGAGCCCTGCGTTGCATGACTTGTTCAGAAAATGCACGCCGGCAAGTCTTCTCCGGACTGCAAACGAAAATTGGTAAGACGCCCTCAACGTTCGAAAACTTGTATTTTTGGCTTTTTCGCGGAAGCGAAAAGCTTTTCTTTTTGTTCTGTCATAGGCTTGTGCACAGACTTTCTACACCCCACTTTGTTTAGTTTTAAACAGCCAATATCAGCCAAACTTGGTCAAAACAAAGTCCCTATAGTGCGGATGTGTGCCGAACAATTTCGTCATCATGACGTCATCATGGGTCACGTGACAGTGCCATAAATGGCCAAACTTCGCATGCCAATTATGAGCGAACCCTTGGTTCGACTGAGTGGAAACTTGGTACGTGTCTAAGTCGGGAAGTGTTATATCAAAAAATTGCAATGACGTCATCATGACGTCATCCTCCGATTTCTTATGATTTATTGAATATTTGGGTCATTAAAGTTATTTTAACGATAACTAGTGAACGAAAGATGGTATCTTTAAAATTCTTTTTGTAATTCTTAAATGTGCAACAGAGATCAACATTTTCGGAGCAAAATACTGTGACGTCATCATAAGTCATCAAAATGAGATTTTGGTAACACAATAGCCGATAGGCCGATCGTCATGAAGACATTGTCCGATCGTCATGAAAATTAGTGGGTATTAAGTATGTGTGTCCGGGATGCTAAATGTGAAACGGCGACACGACGGCATCTTGATTGAATTTTTTACGATTTTATGAAAATTGTAAGCTTTCTTTATCTCTAGCAAATTCTAACTTTACGGTATGCGCGCATCTTCATTACCGGGACAAGACTTGCATATAGGCCCAATTCTGTTCGCCAGCTCATACATTTTGTGTATACCCTAAACATATTTCATTTCAAGGCATTTGGGGAGCCCTGCGTTGCATGACTTGTTCAGAAAATGCACGCCGGCAAGTCTTCTCCGGACTGCAAACGAAAATTGGTAAGACGCCCTCAACGTTCGAAAACTTGTATTTTTGGCTTTTTCGCGGAAGCGAAAAGCTTTTCTTTTTGTTCTGTCATAGGCTTGTGCACAGACTTTCTACACCCCACTTTGTTTAGTTTTAAACAGCCAATATCAGCCAAACTTGGTCAAAACAAAGTCCCTATAGTGCGGATGTGTGCCGAACAATTTCGTCATCATGACGTCATCATGGGTCACGTGACAGTGCCATAAATGGCCAAACTTCGCATGCCAATTATGAGCGAACCCTTGGTTCGACTGAGTGGAAACTTGGTACGTGTCTAAGTCGGGAAGTGTTATATCAAAAAATTGCAATGACGTCATCATGACGTCATCCTCCGATTTCTTATGATTTATTGAATATTTGGGTCATTAAAGTTATTTTAACGATAACTAGTGAACGAAAGATGGTTTCTTTAAAATTCTTTTTGTAATTCTTAAATGTGCAACAGAGATCAACATTTTCGGAGCAAAATACTGTGACGTCATCATAAGTCATCAAAATGAGATTTTGGTAACACAATAGCCGATAGGCCGATCGTCATGAAGACATTGTCCGATCGTCATGAAAATTAGTGGGTATTAAGTATGTGTGTCCGGGATGCTAAATGTGAAACGGCGACACGACGGCATCTTGATTGAATTTTGTACGATGTTATGAAAATTGTAAGCTTTCTTTATCTCTAGCAAATTCTAACTTAACGGTATGCGCGCATCTTCATTACCGGGACAAGACTTGCATATAGGCCCAATTCTGTTCGCCAGCTCATACATTTTGTGTATACCCTAAACATATTTCATTTCAAGGCATTTGGGGAGCCCTGCGTTGCATGACTTGTTCAGAAAATGCACGCCGGCAAGTCTTCTCCGGACTGCAAACGAAAATTGGTAAGACGCCCTCAACGTTCGAAAACTTGTATTTTTGGCTTTTTCGCGGAAGCGAAAAGCTTTTCTTTTTGTTCTGTCATAGGCTTGTGCACAGACTTTCTACACCCCACTTTGTTTAGTTTTAAACAGCCAATATCAGCCAAACTTGGTCAAAACAAAGTCCCTATAGTGCGGATGTGTGCCGAACAATTTCGTCATCATGACGTCATCATGGGTCACGTGACAGTGCCATAAATGGCCAAACTTCGCATGCCAATTATGAGCGAACCCTTGGTTCGACTGAGTGGAAACTTGGTACGTGTCTAAGTCGGGAAGTGTTATATCAAAAAATTGCAATGACGTCATCATGACGTCATCCTCCGATTTCTTATGATTTATTGAATATTTGGGTCATTAAAGTTATTTTAACGATAACTAGTGAACGAAAGATGGTATCTTTAAAATTCTTTTTGTAATTCTTAAATGTGCAACAGAGATCAACATTTTCGGAGCAAAATACTGTGACGTCATCATAAGTCATCAAAATGAGATTTTGGTAACACAATAGCCGATAGGCCGATCGTCATGAAGACATTGTCCGATCGTCATAAAAATTAGTGGGTATTAAGTATGTGTGTCCGGGATGCTAAATGTGAAACGGCGACACGACGGCATCTTGATTGAATTTTTTACGATTTTTTGAAAATTGTAAGCTTTCTTTATCTCTAGCAAATTCTAACTTTACGGTATGCGCGCATCTTCATTACCGGGACAAGACTTGCATATAGGCCCAATTCTGTTCGCCAGCTCATACATTTTGTGTATACCCTAAACATATTTCATTTCAAGGCATTTGGGGAGCCCTGCGTTGCATGACTTGTTCAGAAAATGCACGCCGGCAAGTCTTCTCCGGACTGCAAACGAAAATTGGTAAGACGCCCTCAACGTTCGAAAACTTGTATTTTTGGCTTTTTCGCGGAAGCGAAAAGCTTTTCTTTTTGTTCTGTCATAGGCTTGTGCACAGACTTTCTACACCCCACTTTGTTTAGTTTTAAACAGCCAATATCAGCCAAACTTGGTCAAAACAAAGTCCCTATAGTGCGGATGTGTGCCGAACAATTTCGTCATCATGACGTCATCATGGGTCACGTGACAGTGCCATAAATGGCCAAACTTCGCATGCCAATTATGAGCGAACCCTTGGTTCGACTGAGTGGAAACTTGGTACGTGTCTAAGTCGGGAAGTGTTATATCAAAAAATTGCAATGACGTCATCATGACGTCATCCTCCGATTTCTTATGATTTATTGAATATTTGGGTCATTAAAGTTATTTTAACGATAACTAGTGAACGAAAGATGGTTTCTTTAAAATTCTTTTTGTAATTCTTAAATGTGCAACAGAGATCAACATTTTTGGAGCAAAATACTGTGACGTCATCATAAGTCATCAAAATAAGATTTTGGTAACACAATAGCCGATAGGCCGATCGTCATGAAGACATTGTCCGATCGTCATGAAAATTAGTGGGTATTAAGTATGTGTGTCCGGGATGCTAAATGTGAAACGGCGACACGACGGCATCTTGATTGAATTTTTTACGATGTTATGAAAATTGTAAGCTTTCTTTATCTCTAGCAAATTCTAACTTAACGGTATGCGCGCATCTTCATTACCGGGACAAGACTTGCATATAGGCCCAATTCTGTTCGCCAGCTCATACATTTTGTGTATACCCTAAACATATTTCATTTCAAGGCATTTGGGGAGCCCTGCGTTGCATGACTTGTTCAGAAAATGCACGCCGGCAAGTCTTCTCCGGACTGCAAACGAAAATTGGTAAGACGCCCTCAACGTTCGAAAACTTGTATTTTTGGCTTTTTCGCGGAAGCGAAAAGCTTTTCTTTTTGTTCTGTCATAGGCTTGTGCACAGACTTTCTACACCCCACTTTGTTTAGTTTTAAACAGCCAATATCAGCCAAACTTGGTCAAAACAAAGTCCATATAGTGCGGATGTGTGCCGAACAATTTCGTCATCATGACGTCATCATGGGTCACGTGACAGTGCCATAAATGGCCAAACTTCGCATGCCAATTATGAGCGAACCCTTGGTTCGACTGAGTGGAAACTTGGTACGTGTCTAAGTCGGGAAGTGTTATATCAAAAAATTGCAATGACGTCATCATGACGTCATCCTCCGATTTCTTATGATTTATTGAATATTTGGGTCATTAAAGTTATTTTAACGATAACTAGTGAACGAAAGATGGTATCTTTAAAATTCTTTTTGTAATTCTTAAATGTGCAACAGAGATCAACATTTTCGGAGCAAAATACTGTGACGTCATCATAAGTCATCAAAATGAGATTTTGGTAACACAATAGCCGATAGGCCGATCGTCATGAAGACATTGTCCGATCGTCATAAAAATTAGTGGGTATTAAGTATGTGTGTCCGGGATGCTAAATGTGAAACGGCGACACGACGGCATCTTGATTGAATTTTTTACGATTTTATGAAAATTGTAAGCTTTCTTTATCTCTAGCAAATTCTAACTTTACGGTATGCGCGCATCTTCATTACCGGGACAAGACTTGCATATAGGCCCAATTCTGTTCGCCAGCTCATACATTTTGTGTATACCCTAAACATATTTCATTTCAAGGCATTTGGGGAGCCCTGAGTTGCATGACTTGTTCAGAAAATGCACGCCGGCAAGTCTTCTCCGGACTGCAAACGAAAATTGGTAAGACGCCCTCAACGTTCGAAAACTTGTATTTTTGGCTTTTTCGCGGAAGCGAAAAGCTTTTCTTTTTGTTCTGTCATAGGCTTGTGCACAGACTTTCTACACCCCACTTTGTTTAGTTTTAAACAGCCAATATCAGCCAAACTTGGTCAAAACAAAGTCCCTATAGTGCGGATGTGTGCCGAACAATTTCGTCATCATGACGTCATCATGGGTCACGTGACAGTGCCATAAATGGCCAAACTTCGCATGCCAATTATGAGCGAACCCTTGGTTCGACTGAGTGGAAACTTGGTACGTGTCTAAGTCGGGAAGTGTTATATCAAAAAATTGCAATGACGTCATCATGACGTCATCCTCCGATTTCTTATGATTTATTGAATATTTGGGTCATTAAAGTTATTTTAACGATAACTAGTGAACGAAAGATGGTTTCTTTAAAATTCTTTTTGTAATTCTTAAATGTGCAACAGAGATCAACATTTTCGGAGCAAAATACTGTGACGTCATCATAAGTCATCAAAATGAGATTTTGGTAACACAATAGCCGATAGGCCGATCGTCATGAAGACATTGTCCGATCGTCATGAAAATTAGTGGGTATTAAGTATGTGTGTCCGGGATGCTAAATGTGAAACGGCGACACGACGGCATCTTGATTGAATTTTTTACGATTTTATGAAAATTGTAAGCTTTCTTTATCTCTAGCAAATTCTAACTTTACGGTATGCGCGCATCTTCATTACCGGGACAAGACTTGCATATAGGCCCAATTCTGTTCGCCAGCTCATACATTTTGTGTATACCCTAAACATAATACAAGGCATTTGGGGAGCCCTGCGTTGCATGACTTGTTCAGAAAATGCACGCCGGCAAGTCTTCTCCGGACTGCAAACGAAAATTGGTAAGACGCCCTCAACGTTCGAAAACTTGTATTTTTGGCTTTTTCGCGGAAGCGAAAAGCTTTTCTTTTTGTTCTGTCATAGGCTTGTGCACAGACTTTCTACACCCCACTTTGTTTAGTTTTAAACAGCCAATATCAGCCAAACTTGGTCAAAACAAAGTCCCTATAGTGCGGATGTGTGCCGAACAATTTCGTCATCATGACGTCATCATGGGTCACGTGACAGTGCCATAAATGGCCAAACTTCGCATGCCAATTATGAGCGAACCCTTGGTTCGACTGAGTGGAAACTTGGTACGTGTCTAAGTCGGGAAGTGTTATATCAAAAAATTGCAATGACGTCATCATGACGTCATCCTCCGATTTCTTATGATTTATTGAATATTTGGGTCATTAAAGTTATTTTAACGATAACTAGTGAACGAAAGATGGTATCTTTAAAATTCTTTTTGTAATTCTTAAATGTGCAACAGAGATCAACATTTTCGGAGCAAAATACTGTGACGTCATCATAAGTCATCAAAATGAGATTTTGGTAACACAATAGCCGATAGGCCGATCGTCATGAAGACATTGTCCGATCGTCATAAAAATTAGTGGGTATTAAGTATGTGTGTCCGGGATGCTAAATGTGAAACGGCGACACGACGGCATCTTGATTGAATTTTTTACGATTTTATGAAAATTGTAAGCTTTCTTTATCTCTAGCAAATTCTAACTTTACGGTATGCGCGCATCTTCATTACCGGGACAAGACTTGCATATAGGCCCAATTCTGTTCGCCAGCTCATACATTTTGTGTATACCCAAAACATATTTCATTTCAAGGCATTTGGGGAGCCCTGCGTTGCATGACTTGTTCAGAAAATGCACGCCGGCAAGTCTTCTCCGGACTGCAAACGAAAATTGGTAAGACGCCCTCAACGTTCGAAAACTTGTATTTTTGGCTTTTTCGCGGAAGCGAAAAGCTTTTCTTTTTGTTCTGTCATAGGCTTGTGCACAGACTTTCTACACCCCACTTTGTTTAGTTTTAAACAGCCAATATCAGCCAAACTTGGTCAAAACAAAGTCCCTATAGTGCGGATGTGTGCCGAACAATTTCGTCATCATGACGTCATCATGGGTCACGTGACAGTGCCATAAATGGCCAAACTTCGCATGCCAATTATGAGCGAACCCTTGGTTCGACTGAGTGGAAACTTGGTACGTGTCTAAGTCGGGAAGTGTTATATCAAAAAATTGCAATGACGTCATCATGACGTCATCCTCCGATTTCTTATGATTTATTGAATATTTGGGTCATTAAAGTTATTTTAACGATAACTAGTGAACGAAAGATGGTTTCTTTAAAATTCTTTTTGTAATTCTTAAATGTGCAACAGAGATCAACATTTTTGGAGCAAAATACTGTGACGTCATCATAAGTCATCAAAATGAGATTTTGGTAACACAATAGCCGATAGGCCGATCGTCATGAAGACATTGTCCGATCGTCATGAAAATTAGTGGGTATTAAGTATGTGTGTCCGGGATGCTAAATGTGAAACGGCGACACGACGGCATCTTGATTGAATTTTTTACGATGTTATGAAAATTGTAAGCTTTCTTTATCTCTAGCAAATTCTAACTTAACGGTATGCGCGCATCTTCATTACCGGGACAAGACTTGCATATAGGCCCAATTCTGTTCGCCAGCTCATACATTTTGTGTATACCCTAAACATATTTCATTTCAAGGCATTTGGGGAGCCCTGCGTTGCATGACTTGTTCAGAAAATGCACGCCGGCAAGTCTTCTCCGGACTGCAAACGAAAATTGGTAAGACGCCCTCAACGTTCGAAAACTTGTATTTTTGGCTTTTTCGCGGAAGCGAAAAGCTTTTCTTTTTGTTCTGTCATAGGCTTGTGCACAGACTTTCTACACCCCACTTTGTTTAGTTTTAAACAGCCAATATCAGCCAAACTTGGTCAAAACAAAGTCCATATAGTGCGGATGTGTGCCGAACAATTTCGTCATCATGACGTCATCATGGGTCACGTGACAGTGCCATAAATGGCCAAACTTCGCATGCCAATTATGAGCGAACCCTTGGTTCGACTGAGTGGAAACTTGGTACGTGTCTAAGTCGGGAAGTGTTATATCAAAAAATTGCAATGACGTCATCATGACGTCATCCTCCGATTTCTTATGATTTATTGAATATTTGGGTCATTAAAGTTATTTTAACGATAACTAGTGAACGAAAGATGGTATCTTTAAAATTCTTTTTGTAATTCTTAAATGTGCAACAGAGATCAACATTTTCGGAGCAAAATACTGTGACGTCATCATAAGTCATCAAAATGAGATTTTGGTAACACAATAGCCGATAGGCCGATCGTCATGAAGACATTGTCCGATCGTCATAAAAATTAGTGGGTATTAAGTATGTGTGTCCGGGATGCTAAATGTGAAACGGCGACACGACGGCATCTTGATTGAATTTTTTACGATTTTATGAAAATTGTAAGCTTTCTTTATCTCTAGCAAATTCTAACTTTACGGTATGCGCGCATCTTCATTACCGGGACAAGACTTGCATATAGGCCCAATTCTGTTCGCCAGCTCATACATTTTGTGTATACCCTAAACATATTTCATTTCAAGGCATTTGGGGAGCCCTGAGTTGCATGACTTGTTCAGAAAATGCACGCCGGCAAGTCTTCTCCGGACTGCAAACGAAAATTGGTAAGACGCCCTCAACGTTCGAAAACTTGTATTTTTGGCTTTTTCGCGGAAGCGAAAAGCTTTTCTTTTTGTTCTGTCATAGGCTTGTGCACAGACTTTCTACACCCCACTTTGTTTAGTTTTAAACAGCCAATATCAGCCAAACTTGGTCAAAACAAAGTCCCTATAGTGCGGATGTGTGCCGAACAATTTCGTCATCATGACGTCATCATGGGTCACGTGACAGTGCCATAAATGGCCAAACTTCGCATGCCAATTATGAGCGAACCCTTGGTTCGACTGAGTGGAAACTTGGTACGTGTCTAAGTCGGGAAGTGTTATATCAAAAAATTGCAATGACGTCATCATGACGTCATCCTCCGATTTCTTATGATTTATTGAATATTTGGGTCATTAAAGTTATTTTAACGATAACTAGTGAACGAAAGATGGTTTCTTTAAAATTCTTTTTGTAATTCTTAAATGTGCAACAGAGATCAACATTTTCGGAGCAAAATACTGTGACGTCATCATAAGTCATCAAAATGAGATTTTGGTAACACAATAGCCGATAGGCCGATCGTCATGAAGACATTGTCCGATCGTCATGAAAATTAGTGGGTATTAAGTATGTGTGTCCGGGATGCTAAATGTGAAACGGCGACACGACGGCATCTTGATTGAATTTTTTACGATTTTATGAAAATTGTAAGCTTTCTTTATCTCTAGCAAATTCTAACTTTACGGTATGCGCGCATCTTCATTACCGGGACAAGACTTGCATATAGGCCCAATTCTGTTCGCCAGCTCATACATTTTGTGTATACCCTAAACATAATACAAGGCATTTGGGGAGCCCTGCGTTGCATGACTTGTTCAGAAAATGCACGCCGGCAAGTCTTCTCCGGACTGCAAACGAAAATTGGTAAGACGCCCTCAACGTTCGAAAACTTGTATTTTTGGCTTTTTCGCGGAAGCGAAAAGCTTTTCTTTTTGTTCTGTCATAGGCTTGTGCACAGACTTTCTACACCCCACTTTGTTTAGTTTTAAACAGCCAATATCAGCCAAACTTGGTCAAAACAAAGTCCCTATAGTGCGGATGTGTGCCGAACAATTTCGTCATCATGACGTCATCATGGGTCACGTGACAGTGCCATAAATGGCCAAACTTCGCATGCCAATTATGAGCGAACCCTTGGTTCGACTGAGTGGAAACTTGGTACGTGTCTAAGTCGGGAAGTGTTATATCAAAAAATTGCAATGACGTCATCATGACGTCATCCTCCGATTTCTTATGATTTATTGAATATTTGGGTCATTAAAGTTATTTTAACGATAACTAGTGAACGAAAGATGGTATCTTTAAAATTCTTTTTGTAATTCTTAAATGTGCAACAGAGATCAACATTTTCGGAGCAAAATACTGTGACGTCATCATAAGTCATCAAAATGAGATTTTGGTAACACAATAGCCGATAGGCCGATCGTCATGAAGACATTGTCCGATCGTCATAAAAATTAGTGGGTATTAAGTATGTGTGTCCGGGATGCTAAATGTGAAACGGCGACACGACGGCATCTTGATTGAATTTTTTACGATTTTATGAAAATTGTAAGCTTTCTTTATCTCTAGCAAATTCTAACTTTACGGTATGCGCGCATC
This sequence comes from Astropecten irregularis, assembly GCA_963971285.1. Lineage (NCBI taxonomy): Eukaryota > Metazoa > Echinodermata > Asteroidea > Paxillosida > Astropectinidae > Astropecten > Astropecten irregularis. Next base: position 12,243,587 of record OZ020244.1, on the reverse strand, counting down.
TTCATTACCGGGACAAGACTTGCATATAGGCCCAATTCTGTTCGCCAGCTCATACATTTTGTGTATACCCTAAACATATTTCATTTCAAGGCATTTGGGGAGCCCTGCGTTGCATGACTTGTTCAGAAAATGCACGCCGGCAAGTCTTCTCCGGACTGCAAACGAAAATTGGTAAGACGCCCTCAACGTTCGAAAACTTGTATTTTTGGCTTTTTCGCGGAAGCGAAAAGCTTTTCTTTTTGTTCTGTCATAGGCTTGTGCACAGACTTTCTACACCCCACTTTGTTTAGTTTTAAACAGCCAATATCAGCCAAACTTGGTCAAAACAAAGTCCCTATAGTGCGGATGTGTGCCGAACAATTTCGTCATCATGACGTCATCATGGGTCACGTGACAGTGCCATAAATGGCCAAACTTCGCATGCCAATTATGAGCGAACCCTTGGTTCGACTGAGTGGAAACTTGGTACGTGTCTAAGTCGGGAAGTGTTATATCAAAAAATTGCAATGACGTCATCATGACGTCATCCTCCGATTTCTTATGATTTATTGAATATTTGGGTCATTAAAGTTATTTTAACGATAACTAGTGAACGAAAGATGGTATCTTTAAAATTCTTTTTGTAATTCTTAAATGTGCAACAGAGATCAACATTTTCGGAGCAAAATACTGTGACGTCATCATAAGTCATCAAAATGAGATTTTGGTAACACAATAGCCGATAGGCCGATCGTCATGAAGACATTGTCCGATCGTCATAAAAATTAGTGGGTATTAAGTATGTGTGTCCGGGATGCTAAATGTGAAACGGCGACACGACGGCATCTTGATTGAATTTTTTACGATTTTATGAAAATTGTAAGCTTTCTTTATCTCTAGCAAATTCTAACTTTACGGTATGCGCGCATCTTCATTACCGGGACAAGACTTGCATATAGGCCCAATTCTGTTCGCCAGCTCATACATTTTGTGTATACCCTAAACATATTTCATTTCAAGGCATTTGGGGAGCCCTGCGTTGCATGACTTGTTCAGAAAATGCACGCCGGCAAGTCTTCTCCGGACTGCAAACGAAAATTGGTAAGACGCCCTCAACGTTCGAAAACTTGTATTTTTGGCTTTTTCGCGGAAGCGAAAAGCTTTTCTTTTTGTTCTGTCATAGGCTTGTGCACAGACTTTCTACACCCCACTTTGTTTAGTTTTAAACAGCCAATATCAGCCAAACTTGGTCAAAACAAAGTCCCTATAGTGCGGATGTGTGCCGAACAATTTCGTCATCATGACGTCATCATGGGTCACGTGACAGTGCCATAAATGGCCAAACTTCGCATGCCAATTATGAGCGAACCCTTGGTTCGACTGAGTGGAAACTTGGTACGTGTCTAAGTCGGGAAGTGTTATATCAAAAAATTGCAATGACGTCATCATGACGTCATCCTCCGATTTCTTATGATTTATTGAATATTTGGGTCATTAAAGTTATTTTAACGATAACTAGTGAACGAAAGATGGTATCTTTAAAATTCTTTTTGTAATTCTTAAATGTGCAACAGAGATCAACATTTTCGGAGCAAAATACTGTGACGTCATCATAAGTCATCAAAATGAGATTTTGGTAACACAATAGCCGATAGGCCGATCGTCATGAAGACATTGTCCGATCGTCATAAAAATTAGTGGGTATTAAGTATGTGTGTCCGGGATGCTAAATGTGAAACGGCGACACGACGGCATCTTGATTGAATTTTTTACGATTTTATGAAAATTGTAAGCTTTCTTTATCTCTAGCAAATTCTAACTTTACGGTATGCGCGCATCTTCATTACCGGGACAAGACTTGCATATAGGCCCAATTCTGTTCGCCAGCTCATACATTTTGTGTATACCCTAAACATATTTCATTTCAAGGCATTTGGGGAGCCCTGCGTTGCATGACTTGTTCAGAAAATGCACGCCGGCAAGTCTTCTCCGGACTGCAAACGAAAATTGGTAAGACGCCCTCAACGTTCGAAAACTTGTATTTTTGGCTTTTTCGCGGAAGCAAAAAGCTTTTCTTTTTGTTCTGTCATAGGCTTGTGCACAGACTTTCTACACCCCACTTTGTTTAGTTTTAAACAGCCAATATCAGCCAAACTTGGTCAAAACAAAGTCCCTATAGTGCGGATGTGTGCCGAACAATTTCGTCATCATGACGTCATCATGGGTCACGTGACAGTGCCATAAATGGCCAAACTTCGCATGCCAATTATGAGCGAACCCTTGGTTCGACTGAGTGGAAACTTGGTACGTGTCTAAGTCGGGAAGTGTTATATCAAAAAATTGCAATGACGTCATCATGACGTCATCCTCCGATTTCTTATGATTTATTGAATATTTGGGTCATTAAAGTTATTTTAACGATAACTAGTGAACGAAAGATGGTATCTTTAAAATTCTTTTTGTAATTCTTAAATGTGCAACAGAGATCAACATTTGCGGAGCAAAATACTGTGACGTCATCATAAGTCATCAAAATGAGATTTTGGTAACACAATAGCCGATAGGCCGATCGTCATGAAGACATTGTCCGATCGTCATGAAAATTAGTGGGTATTAAGTATGTGTGTCCGGGATGCTAAATGTGAAACGGCGACACGACGGCATCTTGATTGAATTTTTTACGATGTTATGAAAATTGTAAGCTTTCTTTATCTCTAGCAAATTCTAACTTAACGGTATGCGCGCATCTTCATTACCGGGACAAGACTTGCATATAGGCCCAATTCTGTTCGCCAGCTCATACATTTTGTGTATACCCTAAACATATTTCATTTCAAGGCATTTGGGGAGCCCTGCGTTGCATGACTTGTTCAGAAAATGCACGCCGGCAAGTCTTCTCCGGACTGCAAACGAAAATTGGTAAGACGCCCTCAACGTTCGAAAACTTGTATTTTTGGCTTTTTCGCGGAAGCGAAAAGCTTTTCTTTTTGTTCTGTCATAGGCTTGTGCACAGACTTTCTACACCCCACTTTGTTTAGTTTTAAACAGCCAATATCAGCCAAACTTGGTCAAAACAAAGTCCCTATAGTGCGGATGTGTGCCGAACAATTTCGTCATCATGACGTCATCATGGGTCACGTGACAGTGCCATAAATGGCCAAACTTCGCATGCCAATTATGAGCGAACCCTTGGTTCGACTGAGTGGAAACTTGGTACGTGTCTAAGTCGGGAAGTGTTATATCAAAAAATTGCAATGACGTCATCATGACGTCATCCTCCGATTTCTTATGATTTATTGAATATTTGGGTCATTAAAGTTATTTTAACGATAACTAGTGAACGAAAGATGGTATCTTTAAAATTCTTTTTGTAATTCTTAAATGTGCAACAGAGATCAACATTTTCGGAGCAAAATACTGTGACGTCATCATAAGTCATCAAAATGAGATTTTGGTAACACAATAGCCGATAGGCCGATCGTCATGAAGACATTGTCCGATCGTCATAAAAATTAGTGGGTATTAAGTATGTGTGTCCGGGATGCTAAATGTGAAACGGCGACACGACGGCATCTTGATTGAATTTTTTACGATTTTATGAAAATTGTAAGCTTTCTTTATCTCTAGCAAATTCTAACTTTACGGTATGCGCGCATCTTCATTACCGGGACAAGACTTGCATATAGGCCCAATTCTGTTCGCCAGCTCATACATTTTGTGTATACCCTAAACATAATACAAGGCATTTGGGGAGCCCTGCGTTGCATGACTTGTTCAGAAAATGCACGCCGGCAAGTCTTCTCCGGACTGCAAACGAAAATTGGTAAGACGCCCTCAACGTTCGAAAACTTGTATTTTTGGCTTTTTCGCGGAAGCGAAAAGCTTTTCTTTTTGTTCTGTCATAGGCTTGTGCACAGACTTTCTACACCCCACTTTGTTTAGTTTTAAACAGCCAATATCAGCCAAACTTGGTCAAAACAAAGTCCCTATAGTGCGGATGTGTGCCGAACAATTTCGTCATCATGACGTCATCATGGGTCACGTGACAGTGCCATAAATGGCCAAACTTCGCATGCCAATTATGAGCGAACCCTTGGTTCGACTGAGTGGAAACTTGGTACGTGTCTAAGTCGGGAAGTGTTATATCAAAAAATTGCAATGACGTCATCATGACGTCATCCTCCGATTTCTTATGATTTATTGAATATTTGGGTCATTAAAGTTATTTTAACGATAACTAGTGAACGAAAGATGGTATCTTTAAAATTCTTTTTGTAATTCTTAAATGTGCAACAGAGATCAACATTTTCGGAGCAAAATACTTTGACGTCATCATAAGTCATCAAAATGAGATTTTGGTAACACAATAGCCGATAGGCCGATCGTCATGAAGACATTGTCCGATCGTCATGAAAATTAGTGGGTATTAAGTATGTGTGTCCGGGATGCTAAATGTGAAACGGCGACACGACGGCATCTTGATTGAATTTTTTACGATTTTATGAAAATTGTAAGCTTTCTTTATCTCTAGCAAATTCTAACTTTACGGTATGCGCGCATCTTCATTACCGGGACAAGACTTGCATATAGGCCCAATTCTGTTCGCCAGCTCATACATTTTGTGTATACCCTAAACATATTTCATTTCAAGGCATTTGGGGAGCCCTGCGTTGCATGACTTGTTCAGAAAATGCACGCCGGCAAGTCTTCTCCGGACTGCAAACGGAAATTGGTAAGACGCCCTCAACGTTCGAAAACTTGTATTTTTGGCTTTTTCGCGGAAGCGAAAAGCTTTTCTTTTTGTTCTGTCATAGGCTTGTGCACAGACTTTCTACACCCCACTTTGTTTAGTTTTAAACAGCAAATATCAGCCAAACTTGGTCAAAACAAAGTCCCTATAGTGCGGATGTGTGCCGAACAATTTCGTCATCATGACGTCATCATGGGTCACGTGACAGTGCCATAAATGGCCAAACTTCGCATGCCAATTATGAGCGAACCCTTGGTTCGACTGAGTGGAAACTTGGTACGTGTCTAAGTCGGGAAGTGTTATATCAAAAAATTGCAATGACGTCATCATGACGTCATCCTCCGATTTCTTATGATTTATTGAATATTTGGGTCATTAAAGTTATTTTAACGATAACTAGTGAACGAAAGATGGTATCTTTAAAATTCTTTTTGTAATTCTTAAATGTGCAACAGAGATCAACATTTTCGGAGCAAAATACTGTGACGTCATCATAAGTCATCAAAATGAGATTTTGGTAACACAATAGCCGATAGGCCGATCGTCATGAAGACATTGTCCGATCGTCATGAAAATTAGTGGGTATTAAGTATGTGTGTCCGGGATGCTAAATGTGAAACGGCGACACGACGGCATCTTGATTGAATTTTTTACGATTTTATGAAAATTGTAAGCTTTCTTTATCTCTAGCAAATTCTAACTTTACGGTATGCGCGCATCTTCATTACCGGGACAAGACTTGCATATAGGCCCAATTCTGTTCGCCAGCTCATACATTTTGTGTATACCCTAAACATAATACAAGGCATTTGGGGAGCCCTGCGTTGCATGACTTGTTCAGAAAATGCACGCCGGCAAGTCTTCTCCGGACTGCAAACGAAAATTGGTAAGACGCCCTCAACGTTCGAAAACTTGTATTTTTGGCTTTTTCGCGGAAGCGAAAAGCTTTTCTTTTTGTTCTGTCATAGGCTTGTGCACAGACTTTCTACACCCCACTTTGTTTAGTTTTAAACAGCCAATATCAGCCAAACTTGGTCAAAACAAAGTCCCTATAGTGCGGATGTGTGCCGAACAATTTCGTCATCATGACGTCATCATGGGTCACGTGACAGTGCCATAAATGGCCAAACTTCGCATGCCAATTATGAGCGAACCCTTGGTTCGACTGAGTGGAAACTTGGTACGTGTCTAAGTCGGGAAGTGTTATATCAAAAAATTGCAATGACGTCATCATGACGTCATCCTCCGATTTCTTATGATTTATTGAATATTTGGGTCATTAAAGTTATTTTAACGATAACTAGTGAACGAAAGATGGTATCTTTAAAATTCTTTTTGTAATTCTTAAATGTGCAACAGAGATCAACATTTTCGGAGCAAAATACTGTGACGTCATCATAAGTCATCAAAATGAGATTTTGGTAACACAATAGCCGATAGGCCGATCGTCATGAAGACATTGTCCGATCGTCATGAAAATTAGTGGGTATTAAGTATGTGTGTCCGGGATGCTAAATGTGAAACGGCGACACGACGGCATCTTGATTGAATTTTTTACGATTTTATGAAAATTGTAAGCTTTCTTTATCTCTAGCAAATTCTAACTTTACGGTATGCGCGCATCTTCATTACCGGGACAAGACTTGCATATAGGCCGAATTCTGTTCGCCAGCTCATACATTTTGTGTATACCCTAAACATATTTCATTTCAAGGCATTTGGGGAGCCCTGCGTTGCATGACTTGTTCAGAAAATGTACGCCGGCAAGTCTTCTCCGGACTGCAAACGGAAATTGGTAAGACGCCCTCAACGTTCGAAAACTTGTATTTTTGGCTTTTTCGCGGAAGCGAAAAGCTTTTCTTTTTGTTCTGTCATAGGCTTGTGCACAGACTTTCTACACCCCACTTTGTTTAGTTTTAAACAGCCAATATCAGCCAAACTTGGTCAAAACAAAGTCCCTATAGTGCGGATGTGTGCCGAACAATTTCGTCATCATGACGTCATCATGGGTCACGTGACAGTGCCATAAATGGCCAAACTTCGCATGCCAATTATGAGCGAACCCTTGGTTCGACTGAGTGGAAACTTGGTACGTGTCTAAGTCGGGAAGTGTTATATCAAAAAATTGCAATGACGTCATCATGACGTCATCCTCCGATTTCTTATGATTTATTGAATATTTGGGTCATTAAAGTTATTTTAACGATAACTAGTGAACGAAAGATGGTATCTTTAAAATTCTTTTTGTAATTCTTAAATGTGCAACAGAGATCAACATTTTCGGAGCAAAATACTGTGACGTCATCATAAGTCATCAAAATGAGATTTTGGTAACACAATAGCCGATAGGCCGATCGTCATGAAGACATTGTCCGATCGTCATGAAAATTAGTGGGTATTAAGTATGTGTGTCCGGGATGCTAAATGTGAAACGGCGACACGACGGCATCTTGATTGAATTTTTTACGATTTTATGAAAATTGTAAGCTTTCTTTATCTCTAGCAAATTCTAACTTTACGGTATGCGCGCATCTTCATTACCGGGACAAGACTTGCATATAGGCCCAATTCTGTTCGCCAGCTCATACATTTTGTGTATACCCTAAACATAATACAAGGCATTTGGGGAGCCCTGCGTTGCATGACTTGTTCAGAAAATGCACGCCGGCAAGTCTTCTCCGGACTGCAAACGGAAATTGGTAAGACGCCCTCAACGTTCGAAAACTTGTATTTTTGGCTTTTTCGCGGAAGCGAAAAGCTTTTCTTTTTGTTCTGTCATAGGCTTGTGCACAGACTTTCTACACCCCACTTTGTTTAGTTTTAAACAGCCAATATCAGCCAAACTTGGTCAAAACAAAGTCCCTATAGTGCGGATGTGTGCCGAACAATTTCGTCATCATGACGTCATCATGGGTCACGTGACAGTGCCATAAATGGCCAAACTTCGCATGCCAATTATGAGCGAACCCTTGGTTCGACTGAGTGGAAACTTGGTACGTGTCTAAGTCGGGAAGTGTTATATCAAAAAATTGCAATGACGTCATCATGACGTCATCCTCCGATTTCTTATGATTTATTGAATATTTGGGTCATTAAAGTTATTTTAACGATAACTAGTGAACGAAAGATGGTATCTTTAAAATTCTTTTTGTAATTCTTAAATGTGCAACAGAGATCAACATTTTCGGAGCAAAATACTGTGACGTCATCATAAGTCATCAAAATGAGATTTTGGTAACACAATAGCCGATAGGCCGATCGTCATGAAGACATTGTCCGATCGTCATGAAAATTAGTGGGTATTAAGTATGTGTGTCCGGGATGCTAAATGTGAAACGGCGACACGACGGCATCTTGATTGAATTTTTTACGATTTTATGAAAATTGTAAGCTTTCTTTATCTCTAGCAAATTCTAACTTTACGGTATGCGCGCATCTTCATTACCGGGACAAGACTTGCATATAGGCCCAATTCTGTTCGCCAGCTCATACATTTTGTGTATACCCTAAACATAATACAAGGCATTTGGGGAGCCCTGCGTTGCATGACTTGTTCAGAAAATGCACGCCGGCAAGTCTTCTCCGGACTGCAAACGAAAATTGGTAAGACGCCCTCAACGTTCGAAAACTTGTATTTTTGGCTTTTTCGCGGAAGCGAAAAGCTTTTCTTTTTGTTCTGTCATAGGCTTGTGCACAGACTTTCTACACCCCACTTTGTTTAGTTTTAAACAGCCAATATCAGCCAAACTTGGTCAAAACAAAGTCCCTATAGTGCGGATGTGTGCCGAACAATTTCGTCATCATGACGTCATCATGGGTCACGTGACAGTGCCATAAATGGCCAAACTTCGCATGCCAATTATGAGCGAACCCTTGGTTCGACTGAGTGGAAACTTGGTACGTGTCTAAGTCGGGAAGTGTTATATCAAAAAATTGCAATGACGTCATCATGACGTCATCCTCCGATTTCTTATGATTTATTGAATATTTGGGTCATTAAAGTTATTTTAACGATAACTAGTGAACGAAAGATGGTATCTTTAAAATTCTTTTTGTAATTCTTAAATGTGCAACAGAGATCAACATTTTCGGAGCAAAATACTTTGACGTCATCATAAGTCATCAAAATGAGATTTTGGTAACACAATAGCCGATAGGCCGATCGTCATGAAGACATTGTCCGATCGTCATGAAAATTAGTGGGTATTAAGTATGTGTGTCCGGGATGCTAAATGTGAAACGGCGACACGACGGCATCTTGATTGAATTTTTTACGATTTTATGAAAATTGTAAGCTTTCTTTATCTCTAGCAAATTCTAACTTTACGGTATGCGCGCATCTTCATTACCGGGACAAGACTTGCATATAGGCCCAATTCTGTTCGCCAGCTCATACATTTTGTGTATACCCTAAACATAATACAAGGCATTTGGGGAGCCCTGCGTTGCATGACTTGTTCAGAAAATGCACGCCGGCAAGTCTTCTCCGGACTGCAAACGAAAATTGGTAAGACGCCCTCAACGTTCGAAAACTTGTATTTTTGGCTTTTTCGCGGAAGCGAAAAGCTTTTCTTTTTGTTCTGTCATAGGCTTGTGCACAGACTTTCTACACCCCACTTTGTTTAGTTTTAAACAGCCAATATCAGCCAAACTTGGTCAAAACAAAGTCCCTATAGTGCGGATGTGTGCCGAACAATTTCGTCATCATGACGTCATCATGGGTCACGTGACAGTGCCATAAATGGCCAAACTTCGCATGCCAATTATGAGCGAACCCTTGGTTCGACTGAGTGGAAACTTGGTACGTGTCTAAGTCGGGAAGTGTTATATCAAAAAATTGCAATGACGTCATCATGACGTCATCCTCCGATTTCTTATGATTTATTGAATATTTGGGTCATTAAAGTTATTTTAACGATAACTAGTGAACGAAAGATGGTATCTTTAAAATTCTTTTTGTAATTCTTAAATGTGCAACAGAGATCAACATTTTCGGAGCAAAATACTGTGACGTCATCATAAGTCATCAAAATGAGATTTTGGTAACACAATAGCCGATAGGCCGATCGTCATGAAGACATTGTCCGATCGTCATGAAAATTAGTGGGTATTAAGTATGTGTGTCCGGGATGCTAAACGTGAAACGGCGACACGACGGCATCTTGATTGAATTTTTTACGATTTTATGAAAATTGTAAGCTTTCTTTATCTCTAGCAAATTCTAACTTTACGGTATGCGCGCATCTTCATTACCGGGACAAGACTTGCATATAGGCCCAATTCTGTTCGCCAGCTCATACATTTTGTGTATACCCTAAACATAATACAAGGCATTTGGGGAGCCCTGCGTTGCATGACTTGTTCAGAAAATGCACGCCGGCAAGTCTTCTCCGGACTGCAAACGAAAATTGGTAAGACGCCCTCAACGTTCGAAAACTTGTATTTTTGGCTTTTTCGCGGAAGCGAAAAGCTTTTCTTTTTGTTCTGTCATAGGCTTGTGCACAGACTTTCTACACCCCACTTTGTTTAGTTTTAAACAGCCAATATCAGCCAAACTTGGTCAAAACAAAGTCCCTATAGTGCGGATGTGTGCCGAACAATTTCGTCATCATGACGTCATCATGGGTCACGTGACAGTGCCATAAATGGCCAAACTTCGCATGCCAATTATGAGCGAACCCTTGGTTCGACTGAGTGGAAACTTGGTACGTGTCTAAGTCGGGAAGTGTTATATCAAAAAATTGCAATGACGTCATCATGACGTCATCCTCCGATTTCTTATGATTTATTGAATATTTGGGTCATTAAAGTTATTTTAACGATAACTAGTGAACGAAAGATGGTATCTTTAAAATTCTTTTTGTAATTCTTAAATGTGCAACAGAGATCAACATTTTCGGAGCAAAATACTGTGACGTCATCATAAGTCATCAAAATGAGATTTTGGTAACACAATAGCCGATAGGCCGATCGTCATGAAGACATTGTCCGATCGTCATGAAAATTAGTGGGTATTAAGTATGTGTGTCCGGGATGCGAAATGTGAAACGGCGACACGACGGCATCTTGATTGAATTTTTTACGATTTTATGAAAATTGTAAGCTTTCTTTATCTCTAGCAAATTCTAACTTTACGGTATGCGCGCATCTTCATTACCGGGACAAGACTTGCATATAGGCCCAATTCTGTTCGCCAGCTCATACATTTTGTGTATACCCTAAACATAATACAAGGCATTTGGGGAGCCCTGCGTTGCATGACTTGTTCAGAAAATGCACGCCGGCAAGTCTTCTCCGGACTGCAAACGAAAATTGGTAAGACGCCCTCAACGTTCGAAAACTTGTATTTTTGGCTTTTTCGCGGAAGCGAAAAGCTTTTCTTTTTGTTCTGTCATAGGCTTGTGCACAGACTTTCTACACCCCACTTTGTTTAGTTTTAAACAGCCAATATCAGCCAAACTTGGTCAAAACAAAGTCCCTATAGTGCGGATGTGTGCCGAACAATTTCGTCATCATGACGTCATCATGGGTCACGTGACAGTGCCATAAATGGCCAAACTTCGCATGCCAATTATGAGCGAACCCTTGGTTCGACTGAGTGGAAACTTGGTACGTGTCTAAGTCGGGAAGTGTTATATCAAAAAATTGCAATGACGTCATCATGACGTCATCCTCCGATTTCTTATGATTTATTGAATATTTGGGTCATTAAAGTTATTTTAACGATAACTAGTGAACGAAAGATGGTATCTTTAAAATTCTTTTTGTAATTCTTAAATGTGCAACAGAGATCAACATTTTCGGAGCAAAATACTGTGACGTCATCATAAGTCATCAAAATGAGATTTTGGTAACACAATAGCCGATAGGCCGATCGTCATGAAGACATTGTCCGATCGTCATGAAAATTAGTGGGTATTAAGTATGTGTGTCCGGGATGCTAAATGTGAAACGGCGACACGACGGCATCTTGATTGAATTTTTTACGATTTTATGAAAATTGTAAGCTTTCTTTATCTCTAGCAAATTCTAACTTTACGGTATGCGCGCATCTTCATTACCGGGACAAGACTTGCATATAGGCCCAATTCTGTTCGCCAGCTCATACATTTTGTGTATACCCTAAACATAATACAAGGCATTTGGGGAGCCCTGCGTTGCATGACTTGTTCAGAAAATGCACGCCGGCAAGTCTTCTCCGGACTGCAAACGAAAATTGGTAAGACGCCCTCAACGTTCGAAAACTTGTATTTTTGGCTTTTTCGCGGAAGCGAAAAGCTTTTCTTTTTGTTCTGTCATAGGCTTGTGCACAGACTTTCTACACCCCACTTTGTTTAGTTTTAAACAGCCAATATCAGCCAAACTTGGTCAAAACAAAGTCCCTATAGTGCGGATGTGTGCCGAACAATTTCGTCATCATGACGTCATCATGGGTCACGTGACAGTGCCATAAATGGCCAAACTTCGCATGCCAATTATGAGCGAACCCTTGGTTCGACTGAGTGGAAACTTGGTACGTGTCTAAGTCGGGAAGTGTTATATCAAAAAATTGCAATGACGTCATCATGACGTCATCCTCCGATTTCTTATGATTTATTGAATATTTGGGTCATTAAAGTTATTTTAACGATAACTAGTGAACGAAAGATGGTATCTTTAAAATTCTTTTTGTAATTCTTAAATGTGCAACAGAGATCAACATTTTCGGAGCAAAATACTGTGACGTCATCATAAGTCATCAAAATGAGATTTTGGTAACACAATAGCCGATAGGCCGATCGTCATGAAGACATTGTCCGATCGTCATGAAAATTAGTGGGTATTAAGTATGTGTGTCCGGGATGCTAAACGTGAAACGGCGACACGACGGCATCTTGATTGAATTTTTTACGATTTTATGAAAATTGTAAGCTTTCTTTATCTCTAGCAAATTCTAACTTTACGGTATGCGCGCATCTTCATTACCGGGACAAGACTTGCATATAGGCCCAATTCTGTTCGCCAGCTCATACATTTTGTGTATACCCTAAACATAATACAAGGCATTTGGGGAGCCCTGCGTTGCATGACTTGTTCAGAAAATGCACGCCGGCAAGTCTTCTCCGGACTGCAAACGAAAATTGGTAAGACGCCCTCAACGTTCGAAAACTTGTATTTTTGGCTTTTTCGCGGAAGCGAAAAGCTTTTCTTTTTGTTCTGTCATAGGCTTGTGCACAGACTTTCTACACCCCACTTTGTTTAGTTTTAAACAGCCAATATCAGCCAAACTTGGTCAAAACAAAGTCCCTATAGTGCGGATGTGTGCCGAACAATTTCGTCATCATGACGTCATCATGGGTCACGTGACAGTGCCATAAATGGCCAAACTTCGCATGCCAATTATGAGCGAACCCTTGGTTCGACTGAGTGGAAACTTGGTACGTGTCTAAGTCGGGAAGTGTTATATCAAAAAATTGCAATGACGTCATCATGACGTCATCCTCCGATTTCTTATGATTTATTGAATATTTGGGTCATTAAAGTTATTTTAACGATAACTAGTGAACGAAAGATGGTATCTTTAAAATTCTTTTTGTAATTCTTAAATGTGCAACAGAGATCAACATTTTCGGAGCAAAATACTGTGACGTCATCATAAGTCATCAAAATGAGATTTTGGTAACACAATAGCCGATAGGCCGATCGTCATGAAGACATTGTCCGATCGTCATGAAAATTAGTGGGTATTAAGTATGTGTGTCCGGGATGCTAAACGTGAAACGGCGACACGACGGCATCTTGATTGAATTTTTTACGATTTTATGAAAATTGTAAGCTTTCTTTATCTCTAGCAAATTCTAACTTTACGGTATGCGCGCATCTTCATTACCGGGACAAGACTTGCATATAGGCCCAATTCTGTTCGCCAGCTCATACATTTTGTGTATACCCTAAACATAATACAAGGCATTTGGGGAGCCCTGCGTTGCATGACTTGTTCAGAAAATGCACGCCGGCAAGTCTTCTCCGGACTGCAAACGAAAATTGGTAAGACGCCCTCAACGTTCGAAAACTTGTATTTTTGGCTTTTTCGCGGAAGCGAAAAGCTTTTCTTTTTGTTCTGTCATAGGCTTGTGCACAGACTTTCTACACCCCACTTTGTTTAGTTTTAAACAGCCAATATCAGCCAAACTTGGTCAAAACAAAGTCCCTATAGTGCGGATGTGTGCCGAACAATTTCGTCATCATGACGTCATCATGGGTCACGTGACAGTGCCATAAATGGCCAAACTTCGCATGCCAATTATGAGCGAACCCTTGGTTCGACTGAGTGGAAACTTGGTACGTGTCTAAGTCGGGAAGTGTTATATCAAAAAATTGCAATGACGTCATCATGACGTCATCCTCCGATTTCTTATGATTTATTGAATATTTGGGTCATTAAAGTTATTTTAACGATAACTAGTGAACGAAAGATGGTATCTTTAAAATTCTTTTTGTAATTCTTAAATGTGCAACAGAGATCAACATTTTCGGAGCAAAATACTGTGACGTCATCATAAGTCATCAAAATGAGATTTTGGTAACACAATAGCCGATAGGCCGATCGTCATGAAGACATTGTCCGATCGTCATGAAAATTAGTGGGTATTAAGTATGTGTGTCCGGGATGCGAAATGTGAAACGGCGACACGACGGCATCTTGATTGAATTTTTTACGATTTTATGAAAATTGTAAGCTTTCTTTATCTCTAGCAAATTCTAACTTTACGGTATGCGCGCATCTTCATTACCGGGACAAGACTTGCATATAGGCCCAATTCTGTTCGCCAGCTCATACATTTTGTGTATACCCTAAACATAATACAAGGCATTTGGGGAGCCCTGCGTTGCATGACTTGTTCAGAAAATGCACGCCGGCAAGTCTTCTCCGGACTGCAAACGAAAATTGGTAAGACGCCCTCAACGTTCGAAAACTTGTATTTTTGGCTTTTTCGCGGAAGCGAAAAGCTTTTCTTTTTGTTCTGTCATAGGCTTGTGCACAGACTTTCTACACCCCACTTTGTTTAGTTTTAAACAGCCAATATCAGCCAAACTTGGTCAAAACAAAGTCCCTATAGTGCGGATGTGTGCCGAACAATTTCGTCATCATGACGTCATCATGGGTCACGTGACAGTGCCATAAATGGCCAAACTTCGCATGCCAATTATGAGCGAACCCTTGGTTCGACTGAGTGGAAACTTGGTACGTGTCTAAGTCGGGAAGTGTTATATCAAAAAATTGCAATGACGTCATCATGACGTCATCCTCCGATTTCTTATGATTTATTGAATATTTGGGTCATTAAAGTTATTTTAACGATAACTAGTGAACGAAAGATGGTATCTTTAAAATTCTTTTTGTAATTCTTAAATGTGCAACAGAGATCAACATTTTCGGAGCAAAATACTGTGACGTCATCATAAGTCATCAAAATGAGATTTTGGTAACACAATAGCCGATAGGCCGATCGTCATGAAGACATTGTCCGATCGTCATGAAAATTAGTGGGTATTAAGTATGTGTGTCCGGGATGCTAAATGTGAAACGGCGACACGACGGCATCTTGATTGAATTTTTTACGATTTTATGAAAATTGTAAGCTTTCTTTATCTCTAGCAAATTCTAACTTTACGGTATGCGCGCATCTTCATTACCGGGACAAGACTTGCATATAGGCCCAATTCTGTTCGCCAGCTCATACATTTTGTGTATACCCTAAACATAATACAAGGCATTTGGGGAGCCCTGCGTTGCATGACTTGTTCAGAAAATGCACGCCGGCAAGTCTTCTCCGGACTGCAAACGAAAATTGGTAAGACGCCCTCAACGTTCGAAAACTTGTATTTTTGGCTTTTTCGCGGAAGCGAAAAGCTTTTCTTTTTGTTCTGTCATAGGCTTGTGCACAGACTTTCTACACCCCACTTTGTTTAGTTTTAAACAGCCAATATCAGCCAAACTTGGTCAAAACAAAGTCCCTATAGTGCGGATGTGTGCCGAACAATTTCGTCATCATGACGTCATCATGGGTCACGTGACAGTGCCATAAATGGCCAAACTTCGCATGCCAATTATGAGCGAACCCTTGGTTCGACTGAGTGGAAACTTGGTACGTGTCTAAGTCGGGAAGTGTTATATCAAAAAATTGCAATGACGTCATCATGACGTCATCCTCCGATTTCTTATGATTTATTGAATATTTGGGTCATTAAAGTTATTTTAACGATAACTAGTGAACGAAAGATGGTATCTTTAAAATTCTTTTTGTAATTCTTAAATGTGCAACAGAGATCAACATTTTCGGAGCAAAATACTGTGACGTCATCATAAGTCATCAAAATGAGATTTTGGTAACACAATAGCCGATAGGCCGATCGTCATGAAGACATTGTCCGATCGTCATGAAAATTAGTGGGTATTAAGTATGTGTGTCCGGGATGCTAAACGTGAAACGGCGACACGACGGCATCTTGATTGAATTTTTTACGATTTTATGAAAATTGTAAGCTTTCTTTATCTCTAGCAAATTCTAACTTTACGGTATGCGCGCATCTTCATTACCGGGACAAGACTTGCATATAGGCCCAATTCTGTTCGCCAGCTCATACATTTTGTGTATACCCTAAACATAATACAAGGCATTTGGGGAGCCCTGCGTTGCATGACTTGTTCAGAAAATGCACGCCGGCAAGTCTTCTCCGGACTGCAAACGAAAATTGGTAAGACGCCCTCAACGTTCGAAAACTTGTATTTTTGGCTTTTTCGCGGAAGCGAAAAGCTTTTCTTTTTGTTCTGTCATAGGCTTGTGCACAGACTTTCTACACCCCACTTTGTTTAGTTTTAAACAGCCAATATCAGCCAAACTTGGTCAAAACAAAGTCCCTATAGTGCGGATGTGTGCCGAACAATTTCGTCATCATGACGTCATCATGGGTCACGTGACAGTGCCATAAATGGCCAAACTTCGCATGCCAATTATGAGCGAACCCTTGGTTCGACTGAGTGGAAACTTGGTACGTGTCTAAGTCGGGAAGTGTTATATCAAAAAATTGCAATGACGTCATCATGACGTCATCCTCCGATTTCTTATGATTTATTGAATATTTGGGTCATTAAAGTTATTTTAACGATAACTAGTGAACGAAAGATGGTATCTTTAAAATTCTTTTTGTAATTCTTAAATGTGCAACAGAGATCAACATTTTCGGAGCAAAATACTGTGACGTCATCATAAGTCATCAAAATGAGATTTTGGTAACACAATAGCCGATAGGCCGATCGTCATGAAGACATTGTCCGATCGTCATGAAAATTAGTGGGTATTAAGTATGTGTGTCCGGGATGCTAAATGTGAAACGGCGACACGACGGCATCTTGATTGAATTTTTTACGATTTTATGAAAATTGTAAGCTTTCTTTATCTCTAGCAAATTCTAACTTTACGGTATGCGCGCATCTTCATTACCGGGACAAGACTTGCATATAGGCCCAATTCTGTTCGCCAGCTCATACATTTTGTGTATACCCTAAACATAATACAAGGCATTTGGGGAGCCCTGCGTTGCATGACTTGTTCAGAAAATGCACGCCGGCAAGTCTTCTCCGGACTGCAAACGAAAATTGGTAAGACGCCCTCAACGTTCGAAAACTTGTATTTTTGGCTTTTTCGCGGAAGCGAAAAGCTTTTCTTTTTGTTCTGTCATAGGCTTGTGCACAGACTTTCTACACCCCACTTTGTTTAGTTTTAAACAGCCAATATCAGCCAAACTTGGTCAAAACAAAGTCCCTATAGTGCGGATGTGTGCCGAACAATTTCGTCATCATGACGTCATCATGGGTCACGTGACAGTGCCATAAATGGCCAAACTTCGCATGCCAATTATGAGCGAACCCTTGGTTCGACTGAGTGGAAACTTGGTACGTGTCTAAGTCGGGAAGTGTTATATCAAAAAATTGCAATGACGTCATCATGACGTCATCCTCCGATTTCTTATGATTTATTGAATATTTGGGTCATTAAAGTTATTTTAACGATAACTAGTGAACGAAAGATGGTATCTTTAAAATTCTTTTTGTAATTCTTAAATGTGCAACAGAGATCAACATTTTCGGAGCAAAATACTGTGACGTCATCATAAGTCATCAAAATGAGATTTTGGTAACACAATAGCCGATAGGCCGATCGTCATGAAGACATTGTCCGATCGTCATGAAAATTAGTGGGTATTAAGTATGTGTGTCCGGGATGCTAAATGTGAAACGGCGACACGACGGCATCTTGATTGAATTTTTTACGATTTTATGAAAATTGTAAGCTTTCTTTATCTCTAGCAAATTCTAACTTTACGGTATGCGCGCATCTTCATTACCGGGACAAGACTTGCATATAGGCCCAATTCTGTTCGCCAGCTCATACATTTTGTGTATACCCTAAACATAATACAAGGCATTTGGGGAGCCCTGCGTTGCATGACTTGTTCAGAAAATGCACGCCGGCAAGTCTTCTCCGGACTGCAAACGAAAATTGGTAAGACGCCCTCAACGTTCGAAAACTTGTATTTTTGGCTTTTTCGCGGAAGCGAAAAGCTTTTCTTTTTGTTCTGTCATAGGCTTGTGCACAGACTTTCTACACCCCACTTTGTTTAGTTTTAAACAGCCAATATCAGCCAAACTTGGTCAAAACAAAGTCCCTATAGTGCGGATGTGTGCCGAACAATTTCGTCATCATGACGTCATCATGGGTCACGTGACAGTGCCATAAATGGCCAAACTTCGCATGCCAATTATGAGCGAACCCTTGGTTCGACTGAGTGGAAACTTGGTACGTGTCTAAGTCGGGAAGTGTTATATCAAAAAATTGCAATGACGTCATCATGACGTCATCCTCCGATTTCTTATGATTTATTGAATATTTGGGTCATTAAAGTTATTTTAACGATAACTAGTGAACGAAAGATGGTATCTTTAAAATTCTTTTTGTAATTCTTAAATGTGCAACAGAGATCAACATTTTCGGAGCAAAATACTGTGACGTCATCATAAGTCATCAAAATGAGATTTTGGTAACACAATAGCCGATAGGCCGATCGTCATAAAGACATTGTCCGATCGTCATGAAAATTAGTGGGTATTAAGTATGTGTGTCCGGGATGCTAAATGTGAAACGGCGACACGACGGCATCTTGATTGAATTTTTTACGATTTTATGAAAATTGTAAGCTTTCTTTATCTCTAGCAAATTCTAACTTTACGGTATGCGCGCATCTTCATTACCGGGACAAGACTTGCATATAGGCCCAATTCTGTTCGCCAGCTCATACATTTTGTGTATACCCTAAACATATTTCATTTCAAGGCATTTGGGGAGCCCTGCGTTGCATGACTTGTTCAGAAAATGCACGCCGGCAAGTCTTCTCCGGACTGCAAACGGAAATTGGTAAGACGCCCTCAACGTTCGAAAACTTGTATTTTTGGCTTTTTCGCGGAAGCGAAAAGCTTTTCTTTTTGTTCTGTCATAGGCTTGTGCACAGACTTTCTACACCCCACTTTGTTTAGTTTTAAACAGCCAATATCAGCCAAACTTGGTCAAAACAAAGTCCCTATAGTGCGGATGTGTGCCGAACAATTTCGTCATCATGACGTCATCATGGGTCACGTGACAGTGCCATAAATGGCCAAACTTCGCATGCCAATTATGAGCGAACCCTTGGTTCGACTGAGTGGAAACTTGGTACGTGTCTAAGTCGGGAAGTGTTATATCAAAAAATTGCAATGACGTCATCATGACGTCATCCTCCGATTTCTTATGATTTATTGAATATTTGGGTCATTAAAGTTATTTTAACGATAACTAGTGAACGAAAGATGGTATCTTTAAAATTCTTTTTGTAATTCTTAAATGTGCAACAGAGATCAACATTTTCGGAGCAAAATACTGTGACGTCATCATAAGTCATCAAAATGAGATTTTGGTAACACAATAGCCGATAGGCCGATCGTCATGAAGACATTGTCCGATCGTCATGAAAATTAGTGGGTATTAAGTATGTGTGTCCGGGATGCTAAATGTGAAACGGCGACACGACGGCATCTTGATTGAATTTTTTACGATTTTATGAAAATTGTAAGCTTTCTTTATCTCTAGCAAATTCTAACTTTACGGTATGCGCGCATCTTCATTACCGGGACAAGACTTGCATATAGGCCCAATTCTGTTCGCCAGCTCATACATTTTGTGTATACCCTAAACATATTTCATTTCAAGGCATTTGGGGAGCCCTGCGTTGCATGACTTGTCCAGAAAATGCACGCCGCAAGCCTTTCGAATTTTCCGACTGCGTATAAAAGAAATGGTAAGACGCCCTCTAACGTTCGAAAACTTGTATTTTTGGCTTGTCTGGATTATCCCTCCACTGCATGCAAAAGTAGAGCGAATTTAGGGTCGGATTTCATCCAAACAACTTAAAAGTAAAAGTCCAAACTCTAGTGACCAAGTTGTTTAATTGTGTTCTACAGGAATTCCCATGTAAGGTTCAGAAAATGTTCTTATAAAGAAAAATTTTGAGGGTATACAAAAAATTAATGAGCTCTGCGGACTGATTTGAACCTATTTACTGGTCTGTAACTTTGTACACAGTTTACGTGAAATTAATGGTCATGTACAAAACATTATGTTGCTCGAATTCGGGAATTCTCATACACTGTACCTACGTCAATCTTTCCCTGTGTAAAACAATGTCGTGACTTACAACTCGTATTTCATCTTGCCAATGCACGTACGTATACCAGCATCCAAAATCTTAATCTAAATGTTTTCAATGTAGGTTGAGGAGTAATGTACGTCATTTTATTGGTCGTGTTAAGTAAATTCATGTACAACTTAATATAATACTTGGAAAGAGTTGTATTGGAAAACTGCAAAGATCCATAGACTTTGTCTTTTTGTACGTGGCAATTTGATCATACAGTTTTACACATGAACAAGTAAATGTCACGTCCTTTCCCCTAGACCTTGTAGGCGTGTTTTTCTATACGTGGCAATCAGTTTAATACTGAAGTTCATTACATGGAAGCAAATACGTTTCATGCAATCATGTTCTCCAAATGATTGGTATTCGATATTGATTTCGTATTCGCAAAAGATGTCATCTTCACGCAATCATTTGTCGTAGACGATATGCGAATACGCAAAATGATTTTGTATTCACATATGAATTAGTATTTGCAAATGATTTCTATTCGCATCTGATATCGCCTTCAAGAAAGTCGAAGAAGATCATTATTAACGAATACAAAATAATTTTCCGTATTCGCATATGATATCATCTTCGTCAAATGAATACACAAAATGATTACGTACTGGCAATAAATGATTTTGTATTCGCAAATGATTTTGTGTTCGCCAATGATTTTCTATTTGCAAATGAATTTGTATTCACAAATGAATTTGTATTGGCTAATGAATGTTGTATTTGTTAATGATGTTGTATACGCAAAATGATTTTGTGTCATTCGCATAATGATGTATCCTCAAAAGCACCCAGGTCCTCCAACATCATCATAATGATGTCATGGTATAATGTCCAACTGAATGACAGTGTCTTCAATTAGGGACTAGATCCATTAACCATGCGACTATAATGGGTTAAACAACATTGAGACATGGTCACTTTTAAACCAAAAACAAAATACGCGATGTGTATTAATTTTTGAAATATTTTATATCATATGCGGAAAAGCCATGTGTTCTGTTTTCAACAGACACAACCTCTAGTTTTTTGGCTTTTTCGCGGAAGCGAAAAGCCTTTGTTTTTGTTCTGTTTTTTCTTTTTTTTTCTTCTTCTTGTCGCCAAAAAACCCATAGACAAACCACGGGGGTATTCTCGGAGCCACTTTTGTAATTTTTAAACAGTCAATCTTAACCAAATTTGGTCTGAAGGAAGTCCATATAGGGTAGTTGTCTCCCGAAACTTTTCATCATAATGACGTCATCAGGTGTCACGTGACAAGCGATTTGAATTTAATTATCAAAATATTCAAAAATCAACAAAAAATCGACCGTTTGAGATATTAGATTGATTCCTTCGCTAAATGTCAATGATAGGTAAGGTCTTTCTATGTGACACATTGGTTGACCTCTGTGACCTCTATATCCGGTCAAACAGGAAGTAGCTCCTCATTTAAAAGTGGTAAGAGATAGGATCACGATTCTTTCACCAAAAGTCCATGCTAGGCAAGGTCTTTCTATGTGACACATTACTTGACCTCGGTGACCTTTACTTCCGGTCAAACCGGAAGTTGGTCCTCATTTTAAAGTGGTAAGAGCTAAAATCATGATTCCTTCACTAAATATCAATGATAGGCAAAATCTTTCTTTGTGACACATCGCTTGACCTCTATGACCTCTACTTCCGGTCAAACCGGAAGTAGCTTGTCATTTAAAAGTGGTAAAAGCTACAATCATTTTTCTTTCGCCAAATGTCAATGTTAGGGAAGGTCTTTCTAATGACACAATTCTGAATGACAAGCAATTTATATCACATGCGGAAAAGCTTTATGTGCTGTTTCAAACAGCCATAAACTCTAGTTTCTTCTTCTTCTTCTTCTTGTCGCCAAAAACCCATAGACAAAGCACAGGGGTTTTCTCGGAGCCACTTTTGTAATTTTTAAAAAGTCAATCTTAACCAAACTTGGTCTGAAGGAAGTCCATATAGGGTAGTTGTCTCCCGAAACTTTTCATCATAATGACGTCATCAGGTGTCACGTGACAAGCGATTTGAATTTAATAATCAAAATATTCAAAAATCAACAAAAAATCAACCGTTTAAGTATTAGATTGATTCCTTCGCTTAATGTCTATGATAGGTAAGGTCTTTCTATGTGACACATTGGTTGACCTCTGTGACCTCTAATTCCGGTCAAACAGGAAGTAGCTCTTCGTTTAAAAGTGGTAAGAGCTACGATCATGATTCTTTCACCAAAAGTGAATGTTAGGCAAGGTCTTTCTTTGTGACACATTTGTTGACCCATGTGACCTCTACTTCCGGTCAAACCGGAAGTAGCTCCTCATTTAAAAGTGGTAAGAGCTAGGATCATGATTCTTTTACCAAAAGTCAATATTAGGCAAGGTCTTTCATTGTGATACATAAGTTGACCTCGGTGACCTTTACTTCCGGTTATACCGGAAGTTGCTCCTCATTTAAAAGTGGTAAGAGCTAGGATCATGATTCTTTCACTTAATATCAATGTTAGGCAAGATCTTTCTTTGTGAGACATAACTTGACCTCGGTGACCTTCACTTCCGGTCAAACCGGGGGTTGCTCCTCATTTAAAAGTGGCAAGAGCTAAAATCATGATTATTTCACTAAATATCAATGTAAGGCAAGATCTTTCTTTGTGACACATAGCTTGACCTCTGTGACCTCTATTTCCGGTCAAACGGGAAGTAGCTTGTCATTTAAAAGTGGTAAGAGCTTTGATCATGATTCTTTCGCCAAATGTCAATGTAAGGGAAGTTCTTTCTAATGACACAATTCGATCCGATTGACAAGCAATTTATACCATATGCGGAAAAGCCTTATGTGCTGTTTCAAACAGCCATAAACTCTAGTTTTTCTTCTTCTTGTCGCCAAAAACCCATAGACAAAGCACGGGGGTATTCTCGGAGCCACTTTTAAAATTTTTAAACAGTCAATCTTAACCAAATTTGGTCTGAAGGAAGTCCATATAGGGTAGTTGTCTCCCGAAACTTTTCATCATAATGACGTCATCAGGTGTCACGTGACAAGCGATTTGAATTTTATAATCAAAATATTCAAAAATCAACAAAAAATCAACCGTTTGAGATATTATATTGATTCCTTCGCTAAATGTCAATGATAGGTAAGGTCTTTCTATGTGACACATTGGTTGACCTCTGTGACCTCTACTTCCGGTCAAACCGGAAGAAGCTCCTCATTTAAAAGTGGTGAGAGCTAGGATCATGATTCTTTCACCAAAAGTACATGCTAGGCAAGGTCTTTCTAAGTGACACATTGGTTAACCTCTGTGATCTCTACTTCCGGTCAAACCGGATGTAGCTCCTCATTTAAAAGTGGTAAGAGCTAGGATTATGATTCTTTCACCAAAAGTCCATGTTAGGCAAGGTCTTTCTTTGTGACACATTACTTGACCTCGGTGACCTTTACTTCCGGTCAAACCGGAGGTTGGTCCTCATTCTTAAGTGGTAAGAGCTACAATCATGATTCTTTCACTAAATACCAATGTTAGGCAAGATCTTTCTTTGTGGCACATCGTTTGACCTCTATGACCTCTACTTCCGGTTAAACCGGAAATTGCTCCTCATTTAAAAGTTTTAAGAGCTAAAATCATGAATCTTTCACTAAATATCAATGTTAGGCAAGATCTTTCTTTGTGACACATTGCTTGACCTCTGTGACCTCTACTTCCTGTCAAACAGGAAGAAGCTAATTGTCATTAAAAAGTGGTAAAAGCTACGATCATTATTATTTCGCCAAATGTCAATGTTAGGGAAGGTCTTTCTGATGACACAATTCTGAATGACAAGCAATTTATATCACATGCAGAAAAAGCCTTATGTGCTTTTTCAAACAGCCATAAACTTCTAGCTTTTTTTATTGGTTTGTTCTCAGAAATATATGTTCCACATATTGATTCTGACATTGATGATGACGATGAACCAGAAGGTTAGTCTGCTCTGCTTTGCTCTGCTCTGGCTCTGCATTATTTTGACCCTACTCTGCTCTGCTCTGCTCTGCTTTGCTCTGCTCTGGCTTTGCATTATTTTGACCCTACTCTGCTCTGCTTTGCTCTGCTCTGCTCTGCTCTGCTCTGCTCTGCTCTGATTTTGCATTATTTTGACCCTATTGAATGTAAGAATCACTTCGAGTCATCCAATTGTTATTTCCATTGACCAGCCATTAAAAAACACAACAAATTATCCATTATTTTTAGCTTCCTCCAGCAGCTCGTCACCACATCCTCCAAAGAAAATTCCCAAGAAGTCCTGTAGAGTCAAGGAGTCATGTTCAGTCCAGCAGCCACATCAACAGAGAGCATCAAGAGACAGCCAGAGACAAGAATCTTTGGGTTTGTTTAATATTTTGAACATCTTCAATTTTGGGGGATAATTTTTTTTTTAACTACATGATTATTTTTCCCATAAATATTTGAATGGTTTTGACCCTACTGTGCTCTGCCCTGCACTGCACTGCTCTGCTCTGCACTGCTCTGCTCTGATCTGACTTTGCATTATTTTGACCCTACTCTGCTTTGCTCTGCTCTGCCCTGCACTGCTCTGCTCTGCACTGCACTGCTCTGCTCTGCACTGCTCTGCTCTGCACTGCCCTGTGGCTTCGCATTATTTTTGACCATACTGCTCTGCTCTGCTCTGGCTTTGCATTATTTTGACCCTTCTCTGCTCTGGGGCCAATTTCAAGAAGCTGTTTAAGCACAAAAAATTGCTTAGCACAAAAAACCTTGCTGAGAACTAGGTTATCAGCCAACATTGTGTGTGATAATTATGCTGAGCAAACAACAGCTAAATACCAGTCACATGCAATATAAATCACATGACATTTTGGCTGGTAACAAACTTTTATAAAACAGGTTCTTTTGTGCTAAGCAAAATGTTTATGCTTATACAGCTTTATGAAATTGGCCCCAGCTCTGCTCTGCTCTGCTTTGCTCTGCTCTGACTTTGCATTATTTTGATCCTATACTCTGCTCTGCTCTGCTTTGCATTATTTTGACCCTACTCTGCTCTGCTCTGCTCTGCTCTGCTCTGCTTTGGCTTAGCATTATTTTGACCCTATTGAATGTAAGAATCACTTCAAGTCATCCAATTGTTATTACCATTGACCAGCCATAAAAAAACACAACAAATTATCCATTTATTTTTTAGCTTCCTCCAGCAGCTCGTCACCACATCCTCCAAAGAAAATTCCCAAGAAGTCCTGTGGAGTCAAGGAGTCATGTTCAGTCCAGCAGCCACATCAACTGAGAGCAGCAAGAGACAGCCAGAGACAAGAATCTTTGGGTTTGTTTGATATTTTGAACATCTCCACTTTTGGGGGGATAATTTTTTTTTTAACTACATGATAATTTTCCCCGTCAATATTTGAATGGTTTTGACCCTACTCTGCTCTGCTCTGCTTTGCTCTACTCTGCTCTGCTCTGCCCTGCACTGCTCTGCTCTGCACTGCTCTGATCTGCTCTGCTCTGCTTTGCTCAGCTCTGACTTTGCATTATTTTATCCTACTCTGCTCTGCTCTGCTCTGCTCTGCTCTGCTCTGACTTTGCATTATTTTGATCCTATACTCTGCTCTGCTCTGCTTTGCATTATTTTGACCCTACTCTGCTCTGCTCTGCTCTGCTCTGCTCTGCTCTGCTCTGCTCTGACTTTGCATTATTTTGATCCTATACTCTGCTCTGCTTTGCTCTGCTCTGCTTTGCTCTGACTTTGCATTATTTTGACCCTACTCTGCTCTGCTCTGCTCTGCTCTGCTTTGCTCTGCTCTGACTTTGCATTATTTTGATCCTATACTCTGCCCTGCTCTGATCTGCTATGCTCTGCTCTGCTCTGCTTTGCTCTGCTCTGACTTTGTATTATTTTGATCCTACTCTGCTCTGCTCTGCTTTGCATTATTTTGACCCTACTCTGCTCTGCTCTGCTCTGCTTTGCATTATTTTGACCCTACTCTGCTCTGCTCTGCTTTGGCTTAGCATTATTTTGACCCTATTGAATGTAAGAATCACTTCGAGTCATCCAATTGTTATTACCATTGACCAGCCATAAAAAAACACAACAAATTATCCATTAATTTTTTAGCTTCCTCCAGCAGCTCGTCACCACATCCTCCAAAGAAAATTCCCAAGACGTCCTGTGGAGTCAAGGAGTCATGTTCAGTCCAGCAGCCACATCAACAGAGAGCAGCAAAAGACAGCCAGAGACAAGAATCTTTGGGTTTGTTTAATATTTTGAACATCTCATTTTAAATTTGGTTTAAATTATTATTACATTATGCCAAAAGGTCTTACCTCTTTAACTCACTCATTTAATTCTATGTAACTCTGAGTGCTGACAATGCTTCTTTGTTTATGCATGATGCCAAAAGCAACATCGTCTGTTTCGTTTCCAGTTAAAGAAGATCCTTTTTTTAATATGCAAATTAGGCTTGCCCTTCACCGACGTGGATGAGCACTGTATACTCAGTGCTTTTGAGAGCACGTGAACAAATCACATGCTTGCTCAGGTGGGATTCGAACCCACGACCTGCCTACTAGTGCAGATGCCTTACCTGCTGGGCCACCGAGCTAGCTGGGGTCTGCAGGGTGAATCGAATCCAATGTCGCGGCTGGGACCGCAATAAATCATGAATATTAAATGATATATTAGATGTATACAGTACTCATCCACGTCGGTGAAGGGCAAGCCTAATTTGCATATTATATATTTCCCCAACCAAAAATCATTTAATATTCATGCTTTTTTTAATTGTTGCTTTATAGACAACCCAAGGCAAAGACAACCATGGACAAAAGAGGAAACAAGGGCCGTATGGAGAGAGCTGCATTCTTTTATCAGAATGGAAAAGATACCAGGGAAATCAGACTGTGAGGCATGCAAGCAATCGGCAGGTTCAGTGCTTTGCACACGTTCGTGGAAAGACATTAAGTATAAAGTGAAGACTATTCTGACACAAGTGAAACGAGACAAAAGCAAATAAAGAACAGGGTAACAGTGCAACCTCCACTCTAGTTTTTTGTTTGTGTGTTTAAGTCACCATGCACATTATGAATGTTCCCTTCAAGATGATTACTTGCTGATAGCCAAGTACAAATTATGAACAGTTCACCTTTTTGAGTTGTTTTATTTTAAGAAAACTGGTTAAAGTTTTATATACAATACTCTGGGTGATAGGAATTTAGAATGGCCTTTAAGTTTTATCAACATTTTAATAGCATTTATCTTGGTTGAGAGGAATCTAGAATGGGCTTGTAGATTTGAAAAGCTGATAACCAAGTACAAAATTGTGAGCAGATCGTGCTGTTCAAAAATTCAAATTCAAGTTTCATCAACATTTTTGTGGCACTTACCTTGAGTGAGAGAAATCAAGATTGGCCCTCTCGATTGCAGCTAAGATTTTAATTACCCAGTACAAATTGTGAACAAGTGGTGCTTTTTGTTGCTTTTTTAAAACAAAAAAGGAAAATTGTCATAAACATTTATGGCATGTACCCTGGGTCAGAGGAATTTAGAAATGCCCTTTAGATTGACCAGATAATAACCATGCAAGTACAAATTGTGGACAGGTAGTGTTGTTTGTGTCTCTATAGTAAGGACAGAATTGGAAAAGTTTTATCAACATTTTTTCTGGCACTTGTAAAATCTAGAATCATTATGAACAAGTCTTTTTTTAGAACCAATAAGAAAACATGATTTAACAAAGGCACAGCATTTACCATAGGTTGGAGAAATCTAGAATGGCCTTTTTAGATTTGAAAATCTGATAACCAATTACAGATTGTTAACAGTTGTTGCTTTTTATGTTGTATTTAAAAAAGTTAAGGTTTATCAACGTTTTTATGGCACTTACTTTAGTTGAGTGGAGTCTAGAATGGCCCTAGAAAGGCAAAGACAACCATGGACAAAAGAGGAAACAAGGGCCGTATGGAGAGAGCTGCATTCTTTTATCAGAATGGAAAAGATACCAGGGAAATCAGACTGTGAGGCATGCAAGCAATCGGCAGGTTCAGTGCTTTGCACACGTTCGTGGAAAGACATTAAGTATAAAGTGAAGACTATTCTGACACAAGTGAAACGAGACAAAAGCAAATAAAGAACAGGGTAACAGTGCAACCTCCACTCTAGTTTTTTGTTTGTGTGTTTAAGTCACCATGCACATTATGAATGTTCCCTTCAAGATGATTACTTGTTTATCAACGTTTTTATGGCACTTACTTTAGTTGAGTGGAGTCTAGAATGGCCCTTTATATTTGGAAAGCAAAAACCCAGTACAAACTGTGAACAATACTGTAAACACATCCTTTTTCTTGTATTTCAAGAACAAAACAATTAAAAATTCATCGCCTTTTATCTGGCATTTCCATTGGTTGGAGGATATTTAGAATGGCCTTAAGATATGACACTTGGATAACCAAGTACAAATTAGTAGCTTCTTGCTGTTTGTGTTTGTATTTTTACGAAAACAAATGTTGGAATCTAAGATTTGAAAAACTGATAACCAAGCAAACATTGCGAACAGGAATCTAGATTGACCATGAGACTGAAAAGCTGATAACCAAGTACAAAATTATGAACAGATCGTGCTGTTCAAAAATTCAAATTCAAGTTTCATCAACATTTTTGTGGCACTTACCTCGAGTGAGAGAAATCAAGATTGGCCCTCTCGATTGCAGCTAAGATTTTAATTACCCAGTACAAATTGTTAACAAGTGGTGCTTTTTGTTGCTTTTTTAAAACAAAACAAGGAAAATTGTCATAAACATTTATTGCATGTACCCTGGGTCAGAGGAATTTAGAAATGCCCTTTAGATTGACCAGATAATAACCATGCAAGTACAAATTGTGGACAGGTGGTGTTGTTTGTGTCTCTATAGTAAGGACAGAATTGGAAAAGTTTTATCAACATTTTTTCTGGCACTTGTAAAATCTAGAATCATTATGAACAAGTGTTTTTTTAGAACCAATAAGAAAACATGATTTAACAAAGGCACAGCATTTACCATAGGTTGGAGAAATCTAGAATGGCCTTTTTAGATTTGAAAATCTGATAACCAATTACAGATTGTTAACAGTTGTTGCTTTTTATGTTGTATTTAAAAAAGTTAAGGTTTATCAACGTTTTTATGGCACTTACTTTAGTTGAGTGGAATCTAGAATGGCCCTTTATATTTGGAAAGCAAAAACCCAGTACAAACTGTGAACAATACTGTAAACACATCCTTTTTCTTGTATTTCAAGAACAAAACAATTAAAAATTCATCACCTTTTTCTTGCATTTCCATTGGTTGGAGGATATTTAGAATGGCCTTCAGATTTGACACTTGGATAACCAAGTACCTAGCTTCTTGCTGTTTGTGTTGTATTTTTTACTAAGTATAACTTTATTACTGGCACTCATCATGGCTTGGAGGAATCTAGAAAGGCCCTTTAGATTTAAATAGCTGGTAACCAAGTACAAATTGTGAGCAAGTGGTGCTTTTTGTGTTGCATTTAAAAAGAAAAAGAAAAGGAAAAGTTTCATCAACCCTTTTATGACATTCATCATGGCTAAGATAGAGGAGACTAGAATAGCCTCTGTTAGATTTGAAAAACTGATACCAAGTACAACATTGTTAACAGGTGGTACTGAATATCACCATCAATAGTCTCAGTCCACGTTTTGCATGACATGTACTTTTAAGTACATAATATTGAAACTTAATCCCATTGAGTAAACACTATTATTGTTCAGAAGGATATATTTGATATATTTTCAGGTCCATTTTGGTAGTTGAGCATTTTGCAGCAGTTTTGTTACTTGTATCAATTATTTCTTGATAGACAAATTTTGGTGACTACATATTCAAACTTCAACTTCAGTAATAAAATGTACCATCAGGTCCAGAAGGAAACTTATTGATTGTGTTGTTGTTACTTTCTAGAACTCCAAAATGGAAACAAGTTTGGAGGAATTTATCCTCTCATGCCCATTTACTGCAGGAAAAGTATTACTTAAAACTTGCATTATATTAATATTCCAGAAACTTGGAATGTGACTATTCAGTCCGCCTTCCATGTACAATCGTAAACAAAAAAGCCAGTGATACATTCCAAATAATAAGAACATGGAAAATATTAAGCACTGCCTTGTGGGGTATATTTTACATGGACATTGTTAAGCACAGCCTTATGGGGTATATTTCACATGGAAAATATTAAGCACAGCCTTGTGGGGTATGCTTTACTTTGAAAATGTTAAGCACTGCCTTAGGGGGTATATTTCACATGGAAAATATTAAGCACAGCCTTGTGGGGGTATATTTCACATGGACAATATTAAGCACAGCCTTGTGGGGTATATTTCACATGGACAATATTTATAAGCACAGCCTTGTAGGGTATATTTCACATGGACAATATTAAGCACAGCCTTGTGGGGTATATTTCACATGGACAATATTAAGCACAGCCTTGTGGGGTACGCTTTACTTTGAAAATGTTAGGTTTGCTTTACATTGAAATTGTTAAGCACTTCCTTATGGGGTATATTTTTCATTAGAAATATTAAGTACTGCCTTGTGGGGTAAAAAGCACTGTCCTGAGAATATTACAATTAAAAAAATAAGGCAATATGAAAATATTGAACACTAACGTGTATATTTTACGTGGAAAATATTAAGTATTGCCTTGTTGGGCATTTACTTCATTTGAAAATACAAGTACTCTCTTGTTGGGTATTCCGTAATTTTAAAACACAAAATAGGCTTCTGGGGTACAGTGCAGTACCCCGTATACCGGGACCCATATGTAGTATTGTGAACTGACATGAGTACCCCATATTCCGGTACCCCATATATGCCTCTGTGTCCGTATGGGTGTGTGTGTGTGTTGGGGGGGGGGGGGGTTCCTGTACAATACACATAAAGTCAGTTTTTAAGAAGAAGACACAAATAAGCATAGCCTAAGACCGTACCTTTTGTTGACTCTTTAGTGGTCTTTGCACCTTGTTCTTTTGTTCTGTCATTCTGGCTCTTCAGCATTGTTTTCCTGACATATCTAAGATGTTCCTCCAAGTATCCACATGCAAGGCGATTCCTTGCACCTTTCATATACCAAGCTTCCTGAAGCACAAGACAAACAAGACAATCAACAAAAAATTGTAAACAGCAAAAGACATTGACGACAGTAAAGCAATGACTTACTGGCATAGGCGTATGAATGTGGTCGGGTAGGCCCAATTTCAAACCAACCTTCTCATATTTCTTTGAACACAGGCAATATTCAGAGAGAAATCCTACAAAATTAATGTAATCTCTGTAACAGTCATCAGTTTGTTATGCCATCGCCATGATGAAAATTTCTTCTTGTTGATAACAAGCCTCTGCCTAAATACGATTTTGCGATCCAAGCAAATTAATGTGCAGTCAGTTCACAAACTTTACACACTGAGAATTTTGTTAAAACTTACATAGCCTTTTCCCTCGGGGTCTCGAAGAAAGGGAAATGCCTCTATTCTGCTTTCAGCCATGGATTCTTTCTCATAGGAACTCGGCCTGTGATGATTATAAAAATGATAAGAAGAGACTATAACAGTTTAAAAATATATCGTGGACTGTGATATACACTATACATTACTTCCTGTCATAAAGAGAGATTGGAACATACAGAACTGCATATACAATTAAAACAAAACTAAAATGGTGCAGAGATTCATTTTTGAACTTACTTGAGACCAAAAGTATCGATGAGATGTCCAACCAGTAGTGCTGTCATCTTCGACCTGTCTTTCTTGTTTAGAAATCTGGTCTCCTGTAGCCTTGCGGTTATGTCTCTCCCTGTAGAAGTCTTCCGGAGGATGTGAAGTGTATCCTGGGGAATTGCAATTTGAAAATAAACCTTAGATTGATATAAAGACTCAAATATTCCACATCAAACACATGTGTTACACATTTACTTGTATCATTAATGCAAGAAAGCTGTTCTTTGGAAGAATATGGCATCAATGAATTATTTTAGATTCAATTTTTCCTTAATATCGCTTTCTTAAAGAAATAGAAACTGTTGGAAAAAGAAAAATTTAGGATTATCCTTTTCAATCATTACTGAAGACAATTTTTTGTTGAAAAAATAGTACATGTACTATGGAGTGAATGTGATGTGTTTACACAAGTAAAGAACAATGAAATCTTTTGAAAAAGGGCACTTTACAAAAAATGTCATCACTATAATGTGGTAGCCGGATCTAAACTAAGACATTTGAAAGTTAACTTACAAACAACATTTGAAAAGCCATTCAGATTTTATTTTAACTTCAATGTTTCTAGCTCTACTCTAAAAACAATTTTTCTCAGTTTGAGTGTAAGACTTCAAATATTAATTCCACATGGTCTCATGAATTTGTCATGAGTTCTACAAGAAAAAAATATTGTTTGTACGTCCTTTTGCAAACAAAATTCTTGGGATATTTTTTAGTCATAATGAAAACCTATAATTAAAATAAACAATTATGGTTGTATTCAAATCCAAAGAAAAAATCCACCGAGTTTGTGACTTGCTAACATTTGTCTGTCGGACCATTCATAAAGGAAATCATTTGAAAATCTTAGCAATTTCCTTCAGTTCATGATGAAAGATTTGAATTATCAGCGGCAGCTTGACATGGGCAAACAATGCGGACTTAAAAAAAACCTCCTCCATACTGTATACGATATGCGTGTACATGGTATATCACATGTCACAGCGCACGTGTTATTCTGGGAACACCCCCTCCATAGGGCTGCGAGTTTGAGTTTGAAAGGTGGAACAGCCAAAACGGCATTTCACATGACGTGATTTGGTCGAGATGGCACACTGCGCACTATTCAAAATGGCCGACTGACGGCAAACGGAGGGAATCTTGACACCTTCGGTAAGTTTTGGGTCATTTTTTCTGAATATAATGATCTTTCGATATTCAAAGTGGTTTTATATGACTCATTGATAAGTACCAGATTTTGTGTTTGGATTTTGGAAAGTGGAAAACTAAGTGGAAACCTACTTCAGGAGTTGGCCAAAATGTCATTCCCAAACATTTTGAATACCTTTTCTCGTTTTAACCCTAAGGTCCCAGACCCTGGTCAGACCTAGGGTTACGATCATCGCAACTAACTTCGATGCACACCCAAGCGTCATAAAACTCGTCTCTGTTACCCTGCCTTTGGCTTGGCAGAACTTTGCCCCTGATGAAGCAAACGCCATCCTCGGCTTTGGTTACATACAATGGTTGTACTTGTACATGACCACAAATGAACTGGTTATACCCATCCAGCGATCTGTAAGCCCGTATGGCGTCCTTGGTATATACGCTAGTTTTCTCCACCAGGTATTCGTATTATGTCAGGCCACTGAATTGACGGCCAAAGCTTCGGATTGTCCAGCCAGTCCCCTCTGGAAAAAATGTAGGGATTTTTCAACCTCACCCCCTGGTAAGACAATTTGTTTTCGAATCTATTTTTGTCAATGACTGGCAGAGTGGTTGTGTATACGGGTAAAGAATTCATTCCTGGGATTCATGACGGAAACAACCGGAAGACAGCATACAAAAAAATTGTAGACAAGCTAAATAAAAATATCCTGTTGCCTACCAGCTGCGCGCGCATCCCTTCGGAGTTGACGTAATATATAAATAAAGAAATTGGTCTATAGAGGTTTTTCACATGACGTCACTAACCCGCATGCCCGTATATGGCAGCCATATTGCCGGTCAATGAACTTAGGTCGTGAAGGTCACGTACGTACGTGTGTGTATGTACATGTACATTGTACACATCATGTACTGTACATTGACAGTTCCTCCATGGTGATACTAAACAACAACTTTTTTGAGCTGCGCGGTGTCTACCTCCACTTATATATTTTACAATGCCTGAGACATGCTGTGTCATCGGCTGCACGAACCGACGAGGGTGTAAGCCAAACCTCTCCTTCTTCAGGTTCCCAGCAGACAAGGAAAGACGGGAAATGTGGAAATCAGCGGTTCGACGCAAGGATTGGCAACAATCAATCAATCAAATCAAAAGACATTTATAAAGCGCCAAAATCAAAAGTTTGCTCTAAGGCGCTGAGGCACAAAAGAAGAAAAGTTATTGATGGTACGCCTCCTGAAACAGGTGAGCTTTCAGGAGTGTCTTGAATGTGTGAAATGAGGTGGTAACTCTGATGCATTCAGGGAGTTTGTTCCAGAGTCTGGGGCCATACACGGAGAATGCTCTGTCAGCAAAGGAAACACAATGGGTTCTGGGCTCAACACAATGCAGTGAACATGATGATCGTAGTCGTCTTCTCGGGCAACTGATTTCTAGCATGTCTGTGATGTAAGCAGGAGCTTGATTCCGGTATGCTTTGAACATGAGAGTGATGACCTTGTAGGTGATTCTTTGAGTGATGGGTAGCCAGTGTAACTTGATAAGTTCAGGAGTGATGGAATCGAACTTGCGTTTGTTCGAAATTACTCTGGCAGATGTTCGCTGTACATTTTCCAGCCTCTTGATCAATTTCTGACTGATACCAATCAAGAGGCTGTTGCAGTAGTCAAGTCGTGATGTAAGAAGAGTGTGAACTGCCAATTTGGTGGCCTCCACTGTCAGCAGTTTACGGGCCCTGCTAATGTTGATGAGGTGGAAGTTTGCAACTTTGATGATACTTGACACCTGAGCAGACATAGTCATCCCAGAGTCAAACATGACCCCAAGATTCCTGACTGGCTTAGCTTGGATAGAGACGTCGACTCCAGCCACATTCAAAGATGATAGGTTGAACTTGGCGAGTTGAGCCCTGAAACCAATCACTAATACCTCCGTCTTGTCTGCGTTGAGTTTGAGGAAATTGGATGACATCCAGTCCTGCACCTCCATGATACAGCCTTCAATTCTTGACACGCCCTGACATACCCCATCAGGCGTCACCGGACAGATTGATGTGTAGATCTGTGTGTCGTCAGCATACATGTGCATTTCCATGCCATGCCTACGGATGATGTGACCAAGTGGTAGGGTGTAGATCAGGAACAAGAGTGGGCCAAGAACTGATCCCTGAGGGACTCCAAATTTCAAGTGTTGAACAGTGGAAAATTCTTGATCGATGTGGACACGTTGTGTTCTTCCCAACAGATAAGATGTAAACCACTTTAGGAAATCACCATGCACTCCCAGAAGCCTTCCAATCCGATCAAGTAGGACTCTGTGGTCGATAGTGTCAAATGCTGCACTTAGGTCGAGTAGGACAAGGATGGTGACACCCCGCTTCTCCATGGTCCACATGATGTCATTGTGAACCCGGAGGAGGGCTGTTTCGGTGCTGTGGAAACGCTTGTATGCAGACTGGAGTGGCTCATGGAGATTGTGTTCACTCATGTAATCCATCAACTGCTTGCAAGCAACCCTCTCTAGCACCTTGGACAGGAAGGGCAGATTGCTGACGGGACGGTAATTCTTCAAGATGTTATGGTCCAGGCTTGACTTCTTGAGGACAGGTGAAATCACTGCAGATTTCAGTGAGGCTGGCACAATACCTGTTGTAAGGGATGAGTTAACAATTGAGGTGATGGTGGGTATGAGAGTATCCAAAAACTGTTTGATCATCCATGATGGTAGTGGGTCAAGAAGGCAAGATGGTCTGGGTGCATTACAGATGATATCTTGAACATCGCTTTCACGAACCATGGTAAAAGTGTCTAAAGATGAAGATACACTGGAATGTGGTAGTGGAACAACGGGTGTATGAGCAGAGAGATTCTCTCTGATTGTCACGATTTTGGCCATGAAGAATTTAGAGAACCTTTCAGCAAGTTCCCCTGGACAATCATGATCAGGAAGCTTTGATGACTTCTTGTTTTTGAGGATGTCATTGATGACCCGGAAAAGATTCTTATAATCATTGCCGCAGTTTATGATCTTTTCATTGAAGAAAGAACATTTCGATTGATACAGTTGTCGATTGTACTTATTTTTCACTTCCTTGAACTTATCCCGGTCATCAGAGGAACCAGTACGGAGCCAGTTTCTCTCAGCTTTCCTGCGATCACGTTTAGTTTGATGTAGAGAATCCGAGAACCAGGGCTGCCGGGGCGTAGTACCACAGATTTGGTACAAGCAGGTGCATGTTTATTCAATAGGTTTGCCAGTACATTGTTGTACTGATCCACAGCATCAGAATCATCAGTGGCCGGAGATGTTATAAGTTCAGAGGTCGTCAGATCTTCCTGGAAGGACTGGTGGTTAATCGACCGGAACTTTCGAGATGTTATAAACTTGCTCACTGGAGTTGGCTTAGCAACATTTAGATGACAGGCGATTAATCTGTGGTCAGAGATCTGATCTAGGACACGTACGCTTTTCACCAGACTGTCAGATGTCCGCGATATCACAACGAAACATCACAACAACCGAACAAGTATACGCGGATATGCAACGAACACTTCATATCAGGTTTGTTTCAGGATCGTATTTACCGTAATGTAAACAACTTAAAACAAGTAGTAGGCTAGTATGGACGTACGGAAGTGGTATTAGTAATTATCTGGTTCGTGATGTTTGCGGGGCTTTGAATTAATCATGGGCTGAAATCCTTACTGATTAACGTTTCAATTTTTCTGCTGAAATTCCGTCAGCATCATGAATTTAGTATGTGAAGCTGCTAATGACCCTGGCCCTGACCTTGCTGAAGTCAAATGCCAAAGCTCACGGTCGGTCCTGTCCACGTAGTTACTGTTATTGCTGACTAGTGACAGAATGGGCGAATTTTCCATTAAATGTTCATTCTAAGAATCGTCGCAATTGCATTTTCATCTGCCCAGCAATCCATTGTTCCTCTGGTCTTTCTGAACAGTACTTTTATTATTACTAGGTATTAAAGGTAGTATCATACTTTGGTTTTTGTCAAAGAAATACAGATTCATGGGCAAAAATATCAAGGAAGATACAGTAACAGTCATCT
This sequence comes from Astropecten irregularis, assembly GCA_963971285.1. Lineage (NCBI taxonomy): Eukaryota > Metazoa > Echinodermata > Asteroidea > Paxillosida > Astropectinidae > Astropecten > Astropecten irregularis. The sequence goes on along the minus strand of OZ020244.1, from coordinate 12,206,120 downwards.
GTGAAAATTTCAGTCCGATACGTATTTACAGTGCCCAATTATTGAGAAAATCATGAAAAATGGCCACAGTATTTCTTAAGTCTTTTCTCTTTTATTTTTGATCTTTTAAAACATCAACAAGATTGACGGTCATTGTTTTACTAATTTCTGGATAAATACACCATTTCAGGTGGAACAATTTTAACGGTAGGTTTCTACTGGCATTATCTTTATACCCTGAAAGTTATACGTAAATCTGTGAACATTCCTGTTTTGGTCTCTTACCAAAGTATGATACTACCTTTTAACCTGGTAGCAAGACCATAGAGGTATAACTGACAAGACCAAGTTACAGAATAGTGCAATCAAAATATAAAATTATCGAATGGCTTCCATTTTCTTCTTTTCAGGAGAAAAGAGTGATGATGCACTATCACCGAACTATGTCCCAAGCATATTTGCTCATGTCAGATCACTCCAGAGGAGAAAACTTGCATCAAAACTGCAAACCTTTCAGCGACGACAGAACCTAAAGCGTCGTAGGAGGGAACAGGAGAGATACTCGTTGGCTGCATCAGCCCTGATTGATCTTTTCAAGGCTACTCCTGTAGATGACAAACTACCTTCCAAAAAGGAGGCATCTGTTGAAGACAATGCATCTACAACACCTTTGGCAGGAATGGTGAACTCTGCAACACAGACTAACCTCACTGGGGAGTTTATTGACACTCAGAATATTGAAAATGACAATCTACGCTCAGATGTCAGACAGCTTAAAGAATCTATGATGAGGTGTTCAATTGACACCGAGTCATTCAAAGAAAATGATGGTAAGGTGAAATTTTTCACAGGTCTTCCAACATTTTGCGTTATGATGACAGTGTTTAACTTCATTTCGCCTTTCCTTAGCCAAAATATGAAATGGGGTGGTCGTGCCAGTGACAAATTTGTCACTGAGCATAGTGGTTTCTTGAATCATATTCTCCCAGGTGACTTAATATTAGCTGACCGTGGCTTTGATGTGGAGGATGCTATCGGTATGTGTCAGGCCAATCTAAAGATACCAGCTTTCACAAAAGGTCATAAACAGTTAAGTCCACTAGATGTGGAGGGAACCAGGGGACTGGCTGCTCACAGAATCCATGTCGAAAGGGTTATTGGACTAACAAGGCAAAAATACACAATGTTGATAAGTACAATTCCAATAACTTTATTACTACCAGATGGGAGGAACATGACGACACTGGATAAAATTGTACATGTTAGCTGTGCACTCACCAATCTGTGTGAGCCAATTGTACCCTTTGATTGATTTAAAGTTAATATCATATTTTGGTTTTTGTCAAAGAAATACAGATTGGCGAGCAAAAATATCAAGGAACATACAGTAAAAGTAACCTGGGAAAATTTCATTTCCACAGTGCCCACTTTTTGAGAAAACAGTGAAAAACGGTCACAGTATTTCTTAAGTCTTTTCTCTTTTATATTTGATCTTTAAAAGATCAAACTGGTTTTACTCTTTTCTGGATAAATACAGCATTTCGGGCAGAAACATTTTAACGGTATGTTTCTACCATCACCATCTTCATACCCTGTAAGTTATAGGTAAATCTGTGAACATTTCTGTTTCGGTATGCTACCAAAGTATGATACTACCTCCTTAAAGATGCTTTGTCTGTGCGTTATGGCTCAATGATAATTCATAATAATTGCAAGAACTGTACTGAATAATAAACTGTCTTGACAACATCTGAAATAAATAAATAAATAAACATGTATGTTCATGTATACTGTATGCAATAGATGAGATTCAGGGCTCATTTCTTGTTCTTTTCTGTTGATTCTTTAATTTCTTACAATCACAGCAAAGCCAATTCTTAGGGATCCTCTTTATACCCAAACATTTCATGTGGAAACATTTGATGTTACAGTTACTGGATGCACAGTACAACATATCATCACTGGGTGGATTACGACAGTAACAAACATGTCCAGCAGCACTAGGAACCAAGGCAGTAACTGGTTTAGAATTAGATCTGACTGGAGGTGAAGAATATACCTTTGCCAAAAGCTCTGGCATGACACAAGAGGAGAAGAACTGGTCTACCTTTGGAAGCTCCCTTGCCAGGAATGATTCATCTTTAGGCACACGTTGAATAAGAAGGTTTTCTTTCCAAACCACAAAGTCACAATACCTCCTGTCAGAGCAATATAACTGAGCCTGGACCTGATAATAATATTGATGATTTTGTATGGCGTGCAAAGTTAACATTTAATCGGGAATAGAGATATCTCTATTAACAATAGAGATATCTCTATTAACAATAGAGATATCTCTATTACAAGACGTGCAAAGTTAACATTTTATCCCGAAATAGAGATATCTCTATTAATAATAGAGATATCTCTATTGCGCAATAGAGATATCTCTATTAGTAATAGAGATATCTCTATTAGTTTATAGAGATATCTCTATTACTAATAGAGATATCTCTATTAATAATAGAGATATCTCTATTACTAATAGAGATATCTCTACCATTTGTCTAGGCCTACGTGCATTTCATTGAATTAGTATGGGGGAAATGTGGATGGGAATTGCAATGTCAGGATATGCACCATCTTCAGCTGACCATGCTGACAGAGCAGAGTTTTTGTACTAGGCCTACATCATAATAGGCCTGCCCTAATGTACTTAGGACCTGCCTACACACCTAGTACTAGACTTGCTGCAGTAACTGTAGCCCTATATTACTCCTTGTTTACAATTCGGACGTTGTCGTCGTATATATACGACGACAACGTCCGAATTGTAAACAAGGAGTAATATAGGGCTACAGTTACTGCAGCTAGTACTAGACCTGCCTAGGCTAGGCTATACAGACAGTACATGTAGGCCTACATCAGGACTTGAAACATGCCTTGCCCTGGGCAGGTACATTTACTTTGCAGGATGCACCCCTGTGTTCTCATAAATTAGAATGCCCTGTACATGTGGCTGCCAATGAAAACATCCTTCTTTCACTTTCACTCTGGGCTAATGTACTCTGAAATTGAAAGGTGTTTCTTTTAACTGAGCCCTGTATCAAATATCATCACTTTATTTAATTATAGCAAATATGATTAGCAATGTAGCATGTACTGTGATTTGAAAGCAAGCTACATCATGAGTGATGGTGATAGTGATACATGTACGAAATGTGTGTAGAGGTCCAAACCTCTCACTTTCCCCTTCCACTCAGAGAGTAGAACAAGTTTTCTGTATGTTGTAAGTGATGTAGGATTGCAGGTGTGTGTGTGTGTGTGTGTACACTGAGTAGGAAGTTAGCCCTCCCCTGTGTTGGAGGGTATTTTGTGGGTTTTTTGGTTAATGCAAATGCCCTATATGGCATTAAAAAACCTTGCTGGAATTGCATCAATGATGCTAATGGTAGTTTATGTACACATTTCTTAAGGAAAAGGCAGAATCACTAGGTTTTATGTTAAAATTCCTATGGTGAAGCTTCATTGGCTTGATTTGAGTTTATAGCAGCATGTTAATGAAATGTTTGGAGTTTTCATACATTTGCCAAAAAAGCCACAAGCCTGTACATGTATGTTTTCTGGATACATTGTACCACTAAAAAATATATATGCAACCATTGTATTTGTTCCAGGACCAGTTCCAAATACTGTATGGAAGACGCAAGTCTTCCTACTAGGAGACAGCTCAACAAAGTTTTTACCACCTCCTAAAGAGATGGAGCGCCTGTGCAGAAATGGTCTAGGTTTGTATGATATTTGTTTCATGCTATACTTTTATGTAGAGGTTGAGCAAGAACAAGAAGAACCATCTACAATCACAAGATCTACCACCCACTTGCAGTTGTTGCCATATCCACTGGTTTTCTCCTCCTAAGTTAGTGATTCTCTTATAGGCCTATATGGCACATTTGGAAGTCAGGATTCAACTTTGCATTGTGGATATGTGTCAAGTGTCAGTGCCAGCATACATGTTTGTAAATTTTAACAGTTATGTGTGGGGATACTTAAGAATTACATTCCTAGCAATAAAGAAAATTAGGGTAGCACTGACTTAACTATGAGAAGTTAAGTCTTCAAGTGCTACCCTAATTTTCTTTATTATTTTGATAGACTGACACGGGTACCCACGATATTCCTAACAATGATTAAGGAAATATGAAATAACATTTTAAATGTAGTATGTAATAAAATATAAACAACAACCCTTCTAATACACGAATAATTGACTTTATTTCACAGGTACTCCAGAAAGCCTACGACCAGGTCCTCGGCAATTAGAAGATGCTAAAGTTAGCATCAACTTAAGCTTCAAGAAAGATGAGATTGATGGGCTAATAAGGGACCTATACCCAAATCAAACACTAGGCAGGTTTGGTTTTAAATACATGAAGGCCACAAAAGGGAGACTCCTCGTGGAAGTAAAAGCAGATGATGGAAAGAGCCTAAAGACAGCCTTCAAAAAGGGCAAAATTTACCTTTTGCCAAATAGAACCATTGTGCAGCAGGTAATGAACATCAAATTTAAAGTTTGTGACTCAAACATGTTTCCAGCTTTACACACATGAGCCAATTTGATTGATACACAGTGACAAACTGGTAGCATCACACAGCCCTTGGCTTACACTGTTCTTTCCCATGAGTACCCATCCTGCACTTGTTGGCTTAGGGATCTATAGACATTAACAGCAAGACAGTGCCTTTAAATATATACTGTATGGTATAACCACCCCTAAGGACCAGGTATGGAAAGAGGAAAGCTTCTTTAGTGTGGATTTTGTTAGCAACACAATTGTCATACTATCCCAACTTCCCTTCATATCATTGTCATCAGTCAGTCAGTCATAGTCTATTTCATTTGCACCCTTTTAAAATTTTTTTTACAAATATGTTTGTAATTTAGTGACTGTTTCTTGTGGTCCCAGCTAGCACCAGAGAGTTGGGCCAGAGTTGGCCCAGTAGTGGCAAGGCTTGGCACGGGTTGGCCCAGCTGTGCCACCTCTGGACCAGTGCTGGCTCAGCACTGATGTTGGGCCCCTGGACTACTATAGTCTTGCCAGCTCTGGGCCAAGACTGGCCCAGGACGGGCAGAAGGAATTTTCTTCCCATGTCCTGCCAGCACTGGGACAGAGCTGGACTTGACCTGGTTAAGTTTCTTATACGGATTATATACATGTAGTTATTAATACATGGTGTATAAAGAAAATTAATGAAAATTAGCTCTGTAAAAAGACTGTATACTAGGGCCTATAACAACAACAAAATAATTAAATGTTTTGGACCCGTTAATTTCCTCTTTGACCGGCATGAGTTATAATCTTATATCGAGGGAAATGAAAAGATATAGGCCTATTCATTGAAATAAAAGTTTCACAAAATGTAAAATTAATTAGACAATGTATTATTGAATCAGACAAGTTATACATATTTAACCTTATTTAAGTTATTAGCACTCAAAAGACGTCTGTAATTGCTTTAAGTAATTAGTAATATTAAGCTTGGTGCATTATTGTGGAAACTCGATCAACGTGCGGCATCGAAAAATCATCTTCACTGGTTGCAAAACGATCCCCGTTGGCCTAGTACTTTGTAGTAGTAGTACAGTAAAGCCTGCGCCTGAAATTCGTCATAGGCATAAAAAGATAACCATTCAAAAACGATATGAGTTGTTTTTATGAAACTGCGGTTTAAACTGTTTATTGTTATTAGGCCTAATAATGTAATATTATTATTATTATTAATTTATTTTAGCGCTCCGCACTAAATGACCTCGGCCTCACACGATCGAGTGATTTGGCCAGCGCGCGTGTGTACAAAATCCCCGGATGTCAGACAAACTTCATGCATGCACACGCGTACACCGATACGCATGTCTGTGCAAACGTAAACAACACACTTATTATTTTCCCTCTGTGTGGACCTATGTCAAAGCAAATTGTCAAATCAACTCGAACTTTATTGGGCGACTGACAGACTTTATATCAGAAGATTTGAGGCCAGTTTAGGTTATGTTACACACTTCCCGCAATCGAGACTCCACCTCCGTCCGCCGCCCTCTCGTGGACTTGAAGTTGTAAGTTGCGTGTCTATTTTCACAGACATTGGAAACTGCGTCCGGATTTTTTTTTTTGAATCAGCAAGAGTTAAACAACAAAAAAGGTAGGAACATTTGGTTAATTTGACAATTTTTCTTTGGATTGAAACGTGATGTAAAAGTCACGCGACCCCAATTTAATATGCCAACATGTAAAACAAAAAATAATACACTTTGAAGGTCTCCTTTCTTTAGCGGATGAATACATATGTATCCCGTTTCCACCATTGATCCCCTTGCTATGCGTGCACGGCGTATTAATACGGCACGTAGACTCGGTTATTTATAGACCTTTCTTTTGCCACGTCACAGACCGAGTTTTTGCCAACCAGCATGGCGGAAACTATGGCGAGCCAGGCATAAAAAATAACCACATATTTTAGCAATTTTTTACGGAAATTGCAGATATTGCTGAGTGTAATGGAAACAACACAAGCGATGATTATATGTATTTTGTACAGTTATAAAAAATGTACAAAAACGTTGAAGTTGTTTACACCGTCTGTGAAGAAGACGAAATTATTTGCAACATTTGGCCGCCCATATCATGCCAACCAGTGTTTATAAAGAACAGAAAGGTCTTTAAAAAAACAGGAAGTAAAAATGTAAGTTTTCACATTTTGCATACAATTTATGTGAAACTATTTTATTTATTTATTTTATAAAGAATAAAGAACATGGAGCTTTAATTAGATATATCTGTATTTATCTCATAGAGTTATTTATTTGCATTTAATTCCCGCCAAAATGTTAGTAGTACGTGTGTCTGGTTTCCAGATCCCTTCATACAGATTACTACCTATAATGTATTTTGCTGCGAAGAGGAACCAGACCACGCTGTTCCTTCTGTTTCGCCAAGCAGTTGAGTGACACTTCGCCACCCTGTGTCTCCCCAAAAAGGCCTTTAGTTGTTTGTTTGGACTGACTCCTTTTTCTTCATTAAGGTAAATTTTACAAAGGCTCTTGATCTGGGTTGTAATTCATTTATAGCTTGATATAGTCTGATAAATTTTGAAACTTTACAGGACTAACGAATTGGGCCTGCTAACGTTAGACTAACGTCGTAGGCTAGGCCTAGGCCTATATACGGTATACTAGGCTAACGTTAGGCACTAGTACTACTGACTGTACTAACGTTAGCTAACGTAACGTATAACGTTAGCATCATATTAGCATGGTCATGGTCTTCAAACTTCCATGTCCTTGACCGTGTCTTCCAAGTTCCTTTCTAACGTTTATTTTCTTTTCCTTTCTAACGTTAGTTTCTCTTCCAAGTCTTCCTTGCTCTGTTCAAATTTCACTGGTCAAAATAATCAGCTACGTTAACTTAGGCCGTAGTACTAGTAGTAGTAGAAGTACTACTAGGCCTACTACTACTTACTAGGCCTACTACTATCAATCATAGAAACTTACAAATAGGGGGGGCCTAGGCCCTAATGTTAGGCCTAGCCCCTGCCTAGGCCTAATAAAGTAGTAGTAGGCCTACTAGGACTACAACTACAAAAGTAGGCCTACAACAAGGCCTCCATTCATTCGGTGACAATCATTTGACGTATGAGTATGAAGCGAATTAGATGTGGTGATTCTTATTGGACAAAACGTAGACGTATCAAAGAAAATGTTTCCGTTGCAATGCAAAAAGTAGACAATTGGTTGAATGATCCTGCAGCAACTTCTTCTAGCCCTGCTACCTTACTCGCACATGAACATACACCTACATCTGACTTACAATTAGGCCTACATGACTCAGAATCAGATGAACGTAATTTTCAAGTTGGCCTACTAACGTTAGAACATGAAGAAGCTAGGAGGCTTAATTTATCAGATGATGGACATGATCATCAGGATCATGATGATGATGGAATGTTCTCAGCATGTAATAATGAGCATGAAGTGCATCAGTCTCAATCAGATTGGGAAAGTGAAAATCTGTCAGAAGATAAAAGTGACGCATACAGCCTTGACAGTGACACATGTGACAGCTGGTTTTCGTTTGACCAAGTGTCTTTTCAAGATGGGGACTCTGAAAAAGCAGATTCACATGCAGACAATGTGATACATGACAGCAACATTGATCAACTGTCTTCTGAATTAGGAAAGTGGGCTACAGACTGTAACATTTCCCATGAAGGAGTTCGCAGACTTCTAAAATTACTCAGGGTTCATCACCCTGAATTACCAACAGATCCAAGAACACTTCTTAAAACACCAAAACACTGCAATATTAAGGAAATATCTGGGGGTCTTTACCATCACTTTGGCCTTGCCAATGGTGTTTCAAATGTGCTACGTTTTATTAGTGAAAACCTTCCAGAGACTATTCATGTTCAGATAAACGTAGATGGCCTGCCTCTCTTCAAAAGCTCCAAAATGCAATTTTGGCCAATTCTAGGCAGAATTGTAGAGTTCAAAGAAATTCCCACCTTCGTCATTGGGCTGTACAGTGGCAAAGGGAAGCCATGTGATATTGATGAATATCTCAGTGACTTTGTGGAAGAAATGAAAGAGATTGAAGCCAATGGTGTGTTCATGGAAGGCTCTGGGATGTATTTACAGGTACGTCTGTCGTGCTTCATTTGTGATGCGCCTGCAAGGGCCTACCTCAAGCAAATAAAGTGTCACAATGCTTACAGTGGATGTGAACGATGTGTACAAAGGGGTGAGTGGGATGACAAAGTCATATTTCCTCTAACTGACTCGAACCTACGCACCGATGAGGGCTTCAGGCAACAGCTGAATCAAGAGCACCATTGCACCGTTCCTTCTCCCTTGTGTCAATTACCTGTTGGCATGGTCAGCCAATTTGTTCTTGACCCTATGCATCTTGTTTATCTTGGGGTAACCAGGAAACTTCTTATGCTTTGGATGAAGGGTCCTGTTGCAACAAAGTGCCGAATTGGCAGTAGAAGTGTTTCAGCAATTTCTGAAATGTTGCTTTCCTTTCACGCTTACATTCCTCGTGAATTTTCTAGGAAGTGTCGCTCTCTTGATGAAGTAGACAGGTGGAAAGCCACTGAATTCAGGCAGTTCCTGTTGTATAGTGGGATCATTGCCCTCAAAGGCAACATATCCGATGGTATGTACAAGCACTTTTCACTACTTTTTGTTGCGATCTTCTGTCTGTCTAGTACACTTTTCCATGAAACGCATTGTGATTATGCTGGCAAACTTCTTCACCTCTTTGTTAGCAAGTTTGGAGATTTCTACGGAAGAAATATGCTTGTTTATAATGTTCATAATCTGGTGCATGTAGTGGCAGACGTGAAGCGTTTTGGGACTCTTGACTCAATTTCTGCTTTCCCCTTCGAAAGCTTCCTTGGTGGGCTGAAGAAGTTGCTGAAGAAACCAAATTACCCCTTGGTTCAAGTTGTTAAGAGGATTCATGAAAGAAATTTCCATAAAATTGAGGTTTCTTCATGTGGCACACCTTCACCAACTTTGAAGAAGAAACACCATAATGGCCCCCTGCCATACGACTACAAGGGTTATTCTCAGTACAGAAGTGTACAGCATAAGGGACTCCGTTTTTCTGCAGAAAATGCAGATAACTGTATCCAAGTTGGAACTCACATCGGCCTTGTCAGAAATGTCATATCAAAACACACAGAAGTCATGTTATTGTATGAACCCTTTAATGTAGTCTCAGACTTTTTCCAGTATCCTTTGTTGTCTTCTCAGCTTGGAGTGCACAAGGTTTCCAACCCTTCTGGATCACTTGTTGCAGTTCCCCTTGATAATGTTGCCATGAAATACATGCGACTTCCATTTCATGGTAAACATGTTGCTATTCCAATGCTACATAAGCTTATGTAGGGCTTGCCAGTGGCTTACACATACTGCTTCTCTTCGTTCTAACTGAAATTGTCAGCATAATGTAGTCCTTGAGGCATACATAGTTGTTCTATTTACTGCAATGTAATACTGTGCTCTATATTTTAGGTCAATTATGTCGATGTCAAGTTCAGACTTAGACGACTACCTTGTAGTTGAATTTTCGGATGACAACAGGGTGGCAGTCATCGCCTCAAATTGGCTGGAAGGTACAAGTTGTGCTGTGTGGCCACCGTATGGTGATGACAACAGAATTAAAAATGCCACCAAGAGACGGGAAGTGCCCGGGGAAAATTGGAAGGCGTATCCGATTTCTACTCCATTCTACTATGAGACAGGTAAGTCAGTTTGTTTCAGTGAAATCAACTCAAAAAATTGTATTTTTTTTTCTAAATACAGCATGTAGTGTGTCATGGACATATAGGATATATCAAGCATGCAACCTTTCTTTGAATCAGTTGATTTCCTCTTTTTGCTTCTTAAGTCTGTCATTAAAAGTGGAAAAACACTATAAAATTCTGTAAAGATTGTGATTTCCTCATTTTTTGTTAATTAAGTCCAGGTTGCATGCCTGATACATGTCCTTTTCAATGGTCAACTAACATGTAAATCCATAAAGCTACAGGAATACAGCCTCACTGGATGTGATTGGGGCTTTCACTTTTAAAATGCACTGAAAGTGATACGTGTACAATGTAGTTTGTACAAAGCAATATTGTATCATTTTAACTTCATTTGTAAACTGATTAAGAGGTACACAAGTATAAGTACGTACATTTATGCATTCATGTACTGTCAATGTGCTTGGAAGTTAAACAATTGCTTCAATATTTTTGATTTAATTAGACAACTGGGAAAAGGCCATACTCAAGTGCAGTAAACTAATCGAGAAAGGTTCAGTAGTCTCTACCGACCCAGAAGATTTAGGAAGATCGAAGCGACGTAAAAGGTAAAATCTTAACCTTCACTTCTAACGGCAAACTAATGGCAAACTAACATGAGCCTCTAGGCAAAGACCAGGGCATTTACATGGCTTTAGCTTAGTTCTTACCCCACCTTCATTGTGCAGGTACTGTAGTTCAACTGCAGACTTGTCCCTGCTTGTTAATGAAAATATACTGTGGCTGAATTTGCATTTCAATAAGCACTTTTCAATGCACAAAGAATTCTACTAACATTGTGCGTGCAATTAGGGTTGACTCTCATCACTTTTTAAATGAATAGTTGCAGCAGATTCTTTGATAGTCAGTCAGTGCATAGACATTTTACCTTGCTCCCTTACGAAAAAATCCGCAAGCTTGCAAGCGTGTATTTTGCTTGCGAGTAGATTGCGTGCAAAAGCGCAGTCTCATACAAGCTTGCCGCAAGCCTGTTAAGCTTGCGGCAATCTAATTACGAGCTTGCCGCAAGCTAACATTTTTGTGAGGGCTTAGCCTTGAGCATTTATTTGAAGAGAGAATTTACCTGTACCTGAAAGGCCTCTTTGTCACCATGTCACATGTTAATCCTTGATTGAAACAGATCTCCACTGAGGTTTGGTAGATCGAGATCACCAAGCCCACCCCCAGCATCCCGTTACAAGCGTATCAGGACTTCACAGATTGGTGACAGTGATTCTTCTTCAGACGAAATATCTCCCTGTGCATCTCCACCGACGCCCCCACAAGTGCCTTCACATAGTTCACAAGTATTTCAGGGTAAGGGAAAATCTTCAAATGAAGTGGTTGACCAACGCCCAAAAAAAATCTCTTTTCAAACCTTTTTGAGAGAAGTGATCTGAGTTAGATATTTTACTATATTTTTTCTTGGAATTGCATCCACATTCACGCACACAAATACATAGTAACTTTTCTCAATTCCTGCATCAGTACGACACACTCAAGGACCACCATCCTCTACCCCTGCAAGACCAGGACCATCCTCTACCCCTGCAAGACCAGGACCATCCTCTACCCCTGCAAGACCAGGGTCATCCTCTACCCCTGCAAGACCAGGACCATCCTCTACCCCTGCAAGACCAGGACCATCCTCTACCCCTGTAAGGACAAGACCATCATTTTCCACTGCAAGGCCAGGACTGTTCCCATCAAGTGCTACTAGGGGTATGCATACATACATTTCAATGAAAAGGATACAAAAAAATTGATTTTGGTATTGGCAAATAGCATTACATGTAATTGGATTTTTGAAAGAAAAGAACAGGCTTGAGGAATATTTACCTTTTGCAAGCAAAACAATTAACGGTCATGGAGATTTAAATCAAATGACTCATATATCTGATAATAGTTAAGCTTTAAGTGTGAAATATCAGCTTACTATCTGTGCAAAATATATAGACATTTGCTGTGTGGATGACATCTCTCATCTCAACTTAATACGCTTCCTCCCCCCCCCCCCCCCCCGCAAAAATAATGCTAAATCAAATAAAACACACAACCTTTTCTATTTTAACTAACTGGTTATATGTCTTTCACATTCTAGTAACCCTCCAGCCTGATCAGCATGGCATGGAACCGATTCTCAGTAAGTGCATGTTATGTTTTTGATCCACAGCAAAACCAGTGTTTCACCATAAATACATCAGTTACACATTATGAATTGCATGAATTTTGTATTTTGTATTTTCCATTTTCACTGTTTCAATAACACTTGTTCGACTAATTGTGTTCTTGAATTTCATTTAATGTAATTGACTGTTTTTACAGCTGGCCAGAAAAGCATGTTATGGCAGCTTCAGAGTTATTCCATGTAAGTACTTGACCTTAACATTACTTCATAAATGTGTTTTGCATGTACATGCACCTGCTGTTTCAGTGCAGGGTTAAAACTGAGTCATTTTTTCAAATACAAAGCCCACTTTCCATTACTAATTGTGTTGGAGTTTATGTTGTTACTTTTTTAGAGAAAACCTCATGTACAGGCTTTTTGGGCTTTATGTGCAGTTTGGCCAGCTCGTGGTACATGTTGAAGTTATACAATAACATTCTGTATTTTTAAGTTGAGTGCATTTAAAATATTAAACATCAGCACAATTGAAATGAAACTTTTAACTTAAGGTGGCGTTTAGCATGTACAGTACATGTACACATGCACAATGTGACCAGTTTCTAGTATTTTGATAACTTATGCACAGTATTATGGTATCCAATGCCTACCCCTTTTCCTTGTGCATGTGCAGTTTTTGTAAGAAAAGATGGACTAGTTCTTAGTTGCTCAAATTGATATATGTATAACAAGGTATTCTTTCTTGCCAAGTCTTATCAGCTAAATTAAGATACTAAATGTATTATTTTCAGATGCCATCTTCAACAGTCTCGAGGAGATAAAAGGGGAGCTGAAGCGGAAGCTTAGAAGGGTCGAGGTAACTGAGGGAACAGAATTGCCACTTGATCAGTTCCCAGTAAAATCACTGGATGAATTGTTCAGGTTGGAAGAGCGGCTTCAGGATGAGAGCTATGCAAACCAAGTGGTGAGTAAATAAAATATATATCATTGGAGATCCCAAAGAACTTCTGAATCAGGGTGTTTTATAAAAGTTTACAATCTGTTTTACCTCCTGAATCTTGTTGGAATTTGGAAACAAGATCAATTTAAATGCAACCATAGGCTTGGTAAGAAAGTTGTATGAGACAGTTTCAATGGCAAACGTTTTGTATTTACTCTCAGCATATCTCCCTGCTACTCAAAATATTAATTAAACACGCAGTGAGGAATGAAATAGTTGGGGGTTTGAATTAGAGAGAAAAAAGTAGCAGGAACTGATCTTTCACATACGGATGTTACAGTAGTGAGTAATTCAGTGGGCAATTCAATATTTTTAACAAAATGTGAAACATTTAATGAATCCCATAAGATATGTGAGAATGTGTTTTATTTTGTTTTATCACCCTAATTTTTACTACAGACAAGATACATTGGAGTGCACAGTGGTCGAACAGCGAAAGAGGAGATTTACAACATTCTGAGCAACACACTAAGCAACAATGTAGTCAAGGAATATAACCTCACTGGCAAAGGCACGAGAAATAAAAGAGCATTCCAAGTCCTGAGGCTGTACAAAGTCATCAAGAGTAAGTTTTTTTTTCCTCATAGACTAATTTGCAGACACCAATGAATGCTTACATGAGCATCGGCAAAACTGCACTGTTATGGTGTCACATTGCAGACTTGGCAATGCTCATGCATGCATTCCTACTGTTGGCATATTACCAGAAATATGATTATACATGTATTGACTGGCTATAAGGTCACTAGTTCACTTCTATGCCCCCGAGTGACTAGAAGCTGAGGGAAATGGGACCCTCTTCTGGTCACTTACATGTACAGGCCTTAGGGAGCATAGGTGTACACTAATGGCCGAATTTGGCAAGTCCATATGTGTTTGGTAACACCTCAAACTACGGAGTAGAGGCTGCCGTCTTTTGTGTTATAAATGCTGTTAGAGTTAGCACTTATTTACCTGGGTATTGGGAAAAAAAAACACAGGGAAAAAAAAAATTTCTTTTTACTCGGATTCTGAAGACATTGTTTTCAGTGTGGGGCCCTTTACTCATGCATTATCTGAATTAAGAAAGTGCTGTTGTTCGTATATACATTCATACATCGCATGTATACCAGCTGGAGGAGCTTCATTCCCTGTTCCCTAATTGATTAAATTGATGTACCGGGGCATTTCCATTCAATACCGGCGTTTCACAATTTAGAGCGCCACCAAGAGGGCAGCAGGGAGAGGCCGATTTACGTGGTGCATGATGGGAAATTGTCGACATTGAAGATTTTTCCCCTATACGTTCAACGTTATTGCTAATTCTTGGGTTGTTTTGTGTGTTTATTTTACGTGTTATCACAATGGTTTGTTTGCGAATCTTTCGGATGCACAGCACACACATCCAAACTGGAAAACATTGAGAAATACCTATGGATGAAAGATATACGGTGGGTTAAATGGTGAAGACGATTGAACGTATAGGGGAAAAATCTCCAATTTCGACAATTTCCCATCATGCACCGCGTAAATCAGCCTCTCCCTGCTGCCCTCTTGATGGCGCTCTAAATTGTGAAATGCCCGTATTGACAGCAATGTCTTCCTTCAGCAATTTTCTAAGGACACTCTGTGACATGAGTACACTAATGTAAAGTGAGGTACAGGTCATCTTGAAGATTAACATTTTTTACGCATATTCATATAAAACAAATTTCATTGTTACAGCTGTGGTTTCCAGACGCCATCCAACTCTGACGGACCAAGAATTTCGTAACAGGATGAGTGATTACTTTGGTGGTTCCTGTGACCGAGACGGGGGAAGAAAGCGTCGTCAGGAAAGGACAGCCCGCCAGGAGATAGAAGTGGAAGATGACAATTGAAAATTCATGTACATGTGTGTAATTTGTTAGCGTTCTTTGCACTCACAATCCCCGAAAGCGTTAAATTCGTGTATTTTTTGTATTTTGTTGTAAAGGGCCCATGAAATGCAATTTTCTTCAATGCAATTCATAAATACCGCATTTGTGTTCACCTTATTTTCAATATTGTCATTTTGCGGTTTTTTGCCTTTAGTATTTTGTCACCCGTTTGCTGGTATGCAACTTTTCCTAGGATCAGCTGATTTCCTTGTTTTTTACCTCAGACATATACCATTGAAAAACACAGTACAAAGTCTTGTAAATATTTGACTAAATCTTTTTTGTTAAGTGCTAGTTGCATGCCTGTTTTTTGTTTTTCTGTTTATCCAAGTCTCCAATCATAAGTACATCTGAAATCTTTTTACATACATGTATATCAAACAGGATCTCTTATCAAGTCTTTCTTCTTTTTTTTGCATACCAGTATTACATGTCTCTTCTCATTAAATATTTAAACGTGCATTCAAATTTAGAAACTGTTATAAATGGATCAAAAACTGTTGACATTTGAGTAATGAATGAATGGAAGGAATTTGAGGAAGGAATCGGAAAAGAAAGTCCAACATTTTAAGAAGTATAATCCACTACTCAAGCCAAGGCCTTGCATTACATGTTTGAGCAACTTTTCATGTCACCCTGGTACATGTAGTTGATTCAGAGAGCTGATGAATAAAGTACTGGTAGTAATAGGACATTATAATACGTGTCACTTTGTTTTATTGAAGACTGAATCTGTTTTGCATGGTTACCTTAATAGCCATAAACAACAAAAATGCAGATTTTGTGTTTCATGTGTAATGAAAAAAAAAACTTAAATTGATTGACCTTTAAAAAAAAATATGTGTACATGTGTACATATTAATAGAATTGTTGCCAACCCTCAGCCAGCCTTTTGCCAATTCTGGTCCAACTCCCAGCCAGTTTTGGGCCAACCCTGGGTATCCCTGGCATGCCAGACCTGGGGCAGGTCTGGTCCGATTGAGCAACAACAACCGTGGACCAGGGCTGGCATCAGTTGGCCCAGGGCTGGCCATGTCTGGGCCAGGTGTGGCATGCCAGTGCTGGCCCAACATCCTGTGCCAGGTTACGCCACCTCTGGTCCAGGTGTGGGCCAACTCTCTAATGTTAGCTGGGGTGTTACATTTGCATTTTTGCATTGCAGTTTTAAAGGTGGTTTGTTATTGCTGATATTTTTTAATTTGCAGGCGATTGTTGAAGATGACACCCAAGTTTCTGACATTGTAAGTTTTGTTTACTATTTTTATGTTAATATTGATATCCTAAAATATACACAACATGTAAACACTATTGCCCTAGAGTACTAAAATGTGGTCCTGCATGGGGATATTAGGAAAATTTCTCTGGCAATCCATTTTAATTGCAGAGTCCACATTTTTTTGTTTTAAATTTTTCATGCAAGATGGAGACAGACACCATTTATGCAGCACTAATTGTCAAGGAAGGAAAACTATGTGATGGTCAAAGTTGATAGACTTGGCAAGTTCAGAAAAGCGCTGATTTTGTACACGATCTTACACGACATGTAAAATTTGCTCATGAACTTGGACATTGCTGGGAATCTAAAACCATGACAAAAAAGCCACAACAAAACAACAGCTATACTCTCTGCCCATATCATTATGAATATGAATGACAGTAAATATGGGAACAAGTACTCGGGCAAGTGGATTACAGCAATGGAAATCCTTATAATGTAGGCCAACTGAAAGAGAAGATGAGTTTACAAGACCCTTGATTCTTCTATATCTTTCTTGTGTAAGACTCTTGTATAACCAATAATGCAATACATAACAACAAAGGTCGCAATAATTATTTTACCATTTTTGTACATAGGACTCGGGAACTGATGAATCCCTGGACGATTTTGTGGATGCAGGAACACCAACAGTAAGTATTATAATACCAGTTTGTGACACAAGTTATTTGGGCACTGCTTTGAGAAAATCCTCATGCGTGCACTGCACATACAAATTAAATTCATTGCAAAGTGCAAAAAAAGGTGTATTTGTATTTGTAATTGAAATAATTTTTTTTTATTTCCAATTTACAATTGTATTTGTGTACATGTTTTATCCTGCCATTTATGTACGAGGTGATTCACACTGTTTTCAAATGCTTGTGCCTGCCTTTATGCCCTGTCCTTTGCCGCTATTTGTGGTATTTTTCACAAGCGCTAGATATATTTTTATGACAGAGTACATGTAGTTTACACTGGGTGAAAATGGACCACTCTCGGTCCCTATTCCTACTAACAAGAACTGAGCAGTGATTGATGATGGAATTAATTAGAGCAGGTACTTTGTGATGTATTTTCATTCACTGACTGAAATAGCGTCAATTCCCTCCCTCATTATATAGGTTCTGTTCCAGAGACAGACTCGTGGAACATCAGCTGGTGAGTATCAGTCAAAGTGGAATAACTTTGTTATAACAACGAAGTATGAGTATGAATGTAGGCAGGAATTAATGAATAAGAGATATGAATGGCCTAGCTGTCAGTAAAGAATATATGAGAAAAAACTCTGACAAGATTAATCTGCACACACACACTGTCCCCGATTGCAGAGTTGTAGAGCAATTTTATTTAATTAAGGGGTATTTTTTATGCGGAGTACATTGTATGTCAGTAAAATAATAATAATAATAATGGACTGTCTGACTTCAGAATCTTGCCTTCAGAATCTTTAAAAGTTCTTCCATTGCATTGCTTTATATTGGAACTCTAGCACTTGTTTCCCTTCAGATGAGCCAACTGTCTAAGTTTACACTTCTCGCAATTAGGTCTCAACGTTTCGACTAGCCTGCTCTAGTCCTCATCAGGACTCTAGTCCTCATCTCCTGATGAGGACTAGAGCAGGCTAGTCGAAACGTTGAGACCTAATTGCGAGAAGTGCGAACGATATAGAAGTGCGAAAGTACAAACGATAAATACATGGTGTTTCCGCAAACCGATCCATATACCAATTGTCACCATGCAAAGCCTCAAATCTTTCTTGTCTAAGTTTAGTTGGACACTCAACCATCTATATCACAGACTCAACCTATTAATGTTTTGGTGCCCTTCCTTTATACAGGACAGCCAAATCCTACTGCTAGTGATGAACGCCAGAACATGAACCAAAGCCAGCGACGACGTAACAGAAATAACAACATGGCCCCAGTAGCAGCTACCTAGCCACCTGAAGCTGCTTTATCTCCAGAAGTATCTTCCCAGGCTACTGTGACCCATGCACCAGCCAACCCACCTGAAACTGCATCCGCTCTGGAACCATCTTCCCAACCTTTTGCAGCAGTAGTTGCTTCTGGAGTGGCCCAAGATGTACCAGCCACACCTGCACAACCTATCGTTCAAGTTGATGATGTTGATCTTGAATTTGACATTGAATAAGGTGAGCTAACAAAGGGTTTTTGGTTCATGAAAACAGCACAAGCATTTTTTACTTATTTTCAGTGCATTATGCAGAATTTAGGAAAACAGGGCTGCCAAAATTGTTGTGAAAGAGCCTGGAGCACTGTGTGACCTGTACTCGTATATTTCTTGAAGAATAAGTGGTATAACAAAGACACACAAAAACCTGAATTTTAAGAGACAGAGTGCAGATATGAATGTACACTGTAGGGTCTAGCTAGTGACCACAAAACATTATTTGTGGCTGGGACATCGCCATCGTTTTTCTCATTTGGCCCAAGCAAAAACATTCAATAAACAACTTCTACAATCCTTATTTGGTTGTCAAAAGTGTACATAACCAGGGGCCCAATTCATGGAGCTGTTAAGCACAAAACATTTCCTTAGCTCAAAATGTCATGCTCAATAAAACAAACCACCATTAAAAATTCCATTTGGTATTCATGGTCAGCGAACAACAGCCAAAGAACAATCACAAGTGTTAATCCTGTTTTTATTAAGGCAAACATTTGATGGTTAGCAAATTTTTGTGCTAAGCAGGGCTGTGAAATTGGCCCCAGGTTCCACGATCCATGTCATTGAAACAAATGGTGGAAGCCTTACTTATGCATTTCCATATTTTCCTCCTCATGATGATGTACTAGTGGCTAGTTATTTTTCTTTTAACAAGCAAAATTGCAATTTTTAAGGAAAGAATTTGATTTTATCCATGATGCCAACCATGGAATTCATTTTATCTAGCTGTTTATTAAGAAACACTATACTTTTATTCTCATGAACAATTGTTTTCTGCAGCATGTCAAGCTCTGAAAGACTGCCTCGGAGAGGAGAAAGTTAATATCACCATTCGCAGGGAACAAATAATGGACTCAGTATTGCAAACCTACAAAGACGAACACATACCAACTCAACAACTATATGTTGAGTTTGCTGAGGAAAGCGGTGATGACCTTGGAGGGCTAACCAAAGAAATGTTCACAACATTCTGGGCAAAGGCTATGCAGGAACTTTTTTCTGGCGAGCATGTAGTGGTTCCATCCTTGCCACTTCATAGAATGAACAAGGACAGTTGGAAGTATAAAGCTCTTGGGAGGGTCCTGTCTCACACTGTGGCCTTGACAGGAAATATTCCAGCGGTGCTGGCAAGGTCAACAATCATACAGATGATCTTCCAGTCAGATGTGGATGAGATTTGCCTCCTTGAAGACTTCATGCTTTATGTCACAGATCATGAAAAAAGCCTTCTGGAAAAGGCTCTGATGTCTTTCGCTACTCTCTCAGAAAGTGAGCTGGCCAGGCTGCAGGACTTGTACATGGTATATGGCTACCATGACATACCCAGAGCAGCAGAAGTCAAAGATCAAATCCTGACCATCGCTAACCAAGAGTTGGTTGTCAAGCCAAAGCAGCTGGTTTCCTGGATGAGGCAAGGCATCCCTCCTTCACACTTTGCAGCTTTTTGGGAACAGCTAACACTGGGCCATATCACATACTTACTAGATAAGCAAAGGCCAACCCCTCAAAAGGTTGTCAGTACCATTATCACAGAGCATCCAGACCTAACATCAGAGGAAGACAGGGTTCTGTACTTCTTGTAGGAGTTCATCCTCACAATGGATAATGACATGCTACTAAACTTCCTTAACTTTGTAACAGGGAGCATACACACACCACAATCTATCACAGTGCAGTTTACAAAACTGACTGGATTTAAGAGGACACTTATGCACACTTGTTCAAACTTTCTTGAGTTGCCATCCACGTACCACAGTTTCCAGGAATTCAAGCGTGAATTTAATCATATTTTAACAAATCCTGAAGCTCTCAGGTACACAATTCTGTAAGTGCCCATTGCAAAATGGACAGTGTTTGCATTTGTTTTTTGTTCGACCAAATTCTGTTTATGACCAGTAGCAATCTCTTGGGAACATTGTGAAAGGTAAAGTGTACCTCGTTGGTACTTTTACCTTGTTATATTATAAACATTCAGTGACAAAATATTTCCTGAAACACACCTCCAAAACTGCTTGCAGATTCCTTGGGCATGATTTTTACACATCACTTTGCTGCTTGCATGCGATGAAAAAGCCACATACAAAAAGCATGCAACACCATGCTGTGCGTGTTTTTTGTTTTTTAGTCATATTTATGCAGGTGGTCTTTTGACTGAATGCCGGATCGTGCACAATTTCCATTCATCTTGTGCAACTGCCCCACATTGGTTTCATTGTTTTTACATCAGCCAATCATTGATCTTGCCTGCATACTCATGTACATGTACCATGTAATTAAACTTTTTTAAAGATAAAGTAAATAAGTCTTTTAATTTTCACTTGTAGGAATGCTTAAACTCCATTCTTTCAAAAGTGTGTTACTGTTGTTAATTTTTGATAACGAGGTATTATTAAAATCTTGCTTTACCCCAAGCTTTGTGTACAGTCCAGGGACTGTACATGTAATTGGATTGCCAAAGTTTGTAGTCTACCATTAATTAAGTTCATTTAGTTCCTGTATTTAAAGTAAAAACAAATCTTTGTTGTGTGGCAACGTACAAAATCTTGCCTGTACTATATATAACAAGTTATTGTTTTGGCTTTGTGTCTTAAGACTAAAAGATTGTATAAAGAGAACATGAAATGGAGTTGATTTAGTTTACTTGAGTTGTTTAGTTGACTTGAGACTTTTTGAAAGTAACTGTTAGTTGGAGATGGGGGAGAGGGCAGGTAGAAAGACCATATCTGTGCCGAACTTCGCATTTATGTTCTAATGAGGTTGAATTTGCTTTTTGAAATGTGGGAATAAATTGTCTGACCTAATTTCTGTATTGAAATTATATAAGATGAATGTTTCAACTAGCATCCAACTACATTCAAAGTACAATGGTATGCTTTTTGTAGCAATGCTTATGGGAATGACCATTAAAAGCATAACAATTTAAATGTTGACATGTACTGCAAAGTTTGTTTTAGCTTGCCAGTTAAATGGCTTATGAGTGCCATCTTCCATTGTTCTATGTTGATAGGAATGGTTGGTGACTAAAATATAGTCTTCTTGATCCATGAAAGTAAGAAAACAAACATGGGTTTCACTTTTTTGTATTTGTTACCCGTTAGCTTCTCTGTTACACAAGTACAGTAATGCAAATCATAAACTTAATGCATGTACTTTATTTTAAATTTGCCAGGAAAGACACCTTGCCAGCTATTTAAAAGGCTATGCGCAGGTGATGCAAAGCTTATTGTGTGAAAATTACATATTTTTTTGGAACAACTTTATGAAAAAGACTTCAGTTAGAAGCGTTATGTATGTCATTAACTTTCAAATCAGAGGCATACTTGGAAGCAGTGTGCCATAACCCAATCTCTTCAGTTGTATTAAAATGTAAACAAAAACTGTGTTTGTCACTGTGCATTTATTTTATACAATCATGGAAGTTATTACAGTCAGTCACCTCTTGTTAATACAAACACTGTTAATACAAAATTATGATATAACAAACATTCTGGTCAAGTCCTGCCGAGTTTGTATTAACGAGAATTACTGTAGTTTGTTTGATATATTATTAAAAATCATTTCTAAAGGGTTCGCTGACTCATCAAGATGCAACAGACACCAGTCATCATTTTAATTTAATATTTAATTCGCATGGTACTGTAAAAGCATGGTACGCATTCTGAAATATAAAGGCCATATTTTTTTATTTGTGGGTCTTACAAGCAGCAAATGTTCACATTTGTGGCAAATCATTTTGGAGGGAGAATTTGTTTGGTACCTACTTTGAACCCCCAAACTCATCAGTGTACACAAAAAAACTGCATTTAAGATTTCAATTACAAAACAAAAGATGTACTGAGTATTTCTTTTCCCGCTTTACTGACCTTGAATCAGTTGGATGCAAGTTTTCAAGTGTTTATTTATCTTGCATGTGGATCCCTCTCATTTTCTTTGTTGTCTTATACATGTATTAATGCATATTGACTGCCATTTTTGAGTTATCATATTAAGTTCCCTGAATATTTGAAAAGAACTGAACTGCTCGGTTATACTTGGATCTCAAATCTGGTAATCCGGCCAAAACACCTTGTAGAGCTACGGTCTGTTCTGATGTGATTGACGGAACAGTTGTGCTGTTTGACAATATGTTGTCATCCTCTTGGATATCAAGAGCTTGGGGGTCAATCCCATAGTGATGTAGTACAGTTTCTAATGTGACCCCTTCGAGCACCGATTCAGTTGCCGTATGTCCAGAACCCGCATTCTCAAGCATGCCATCAATCCATTGCTGCTCCGGGGTGCGTTCCTGAGAATCAGATGACATTTTATGCTGGTTCCAAGCTTGCCGAAACACCTCCAAGTTGTTGTTTACCTCAGGCATATACACAGCATGCAAGGCTCTCAGATGGGATTCACTGTCCAAATTGAGAAGACCATCTTCCATCAGTTGCAAAAATTCTTCTTTGAACCGCATCAGAACCTAGAAAATATAAACATGTAACAAATAATTTATTGTTAAATGTATGTAAAGAATTCCTTGGCAAGATCTTGGTTTCAAACCTAGGAAAAGAACATACATTCCCCGTCCCTCACAAATACATCACAAAGAAAAAAATTACACATACTTGGTGATTAGAAAGCAGTTCATTCAGTGACATAATTAAACTGTAACCATAGAAACCAACTTTGTTTGTTGTGTTCGTCTTATTTGTATTGTTCCTACAACTTCACTTAGTACCTCATATTAGCTAGTTATATTTAAGGCATCTCTACACAAGCTCCGGCTTCTTGAACATGCCTCCATTTATGTGCCGGCATTGATTCTTTGTAGGACTATATCTTCATTTATTTATGTTGTTTCTTGTATTTCAATTTGCCTGTACTGAATGGAAATAAATGTGAATTGAATTGAATTGAATTGAACTTATAGGAAGGTACCTGGACATGCACATCTCTCCACAATCTCTCTATCCTCTGATTATGGACTGACTGGCCAGTGATGTGACTTGCTCTCCCACTGCCTCGTACTATGTTCATGAAGACAGCCACCTTGAAAATTCTCCAACCCATGGTCTGAACGCACCCTTGAAGGAATTCCATACTCCACCGTTGATCTAACAAACAACTGAAATACTGAGTCGGCCTTGTTGTTATTCAAACACTTCAGATAGGGTATCAGTCGCGAACTTCCGTCAATGGCACCGTGGATTACCATACCATACCTGTAGTTGAACGACAGCATTTTTTAATATCCTTACAGAAAACAGAGGTCACATTTATTATTATGTAATTCACAAATACCCAAAATTCACAATCACATAAATATAGGCGTGGGCATTGAGAGGGAGTCTAATGTGCTCTTTTATATCCAAAACATGAAAAAATAACCATGCATATTACAAGGTTTTTTTCATTTCAAACCAGTACAGTTACCATATACATGTATTTGGAAACGACTATTGTATTGGAACTTGCAAAAGGACAATGTAGGAATGCGAACTGGTTAATTAACAATTTTACAGTGTGACAATGTAAATCTTCCAAAACTATATGCCCGATATGTGTAACTCCCAAACATACACTGATGCTAGAGGGTGGTTTTCCAAAAGGAGGTCCGGGGTCTAACAATAAATTGTAATAAAATGTAATGCAATGTAAGTTACCACAGGGAGAAAATGCCTTTCAAAGTTTAATAAGTTTTGGTCTGGGGTATGCCTTTAGAAAAGTTAATTCTGAGCTAATTTGGGTTCATTTCTGGCCATACTAATTGATTCCGACTATTCTCACATTACCTTACTAATTTGAGGTTTGCATCCATGTGCCAAAGTGAGTTTGGAGTTGGTACCCGGTAAACTCTCCTAGGTATGGTCAACGCCCATCTGTGTGCTGTCCTCTCTGGATCAACAGACCTCACTGCAGCCCTCACTCTCTCTCTTTGAAGAAACTGACCCTGAGTGCGTAAAAGTCCTCCCATCATCTGAAAATTGATTTTGCAAGATTATCAAATTCTAACTTACACCGTTTGTGTGCAGGTTGTTCTCTGGCTAAAACCATACATTTCACACATGGTTCTATTTCTTTTCCTACAGAATCTAGTCAAAGTTCTCCAAAGCAGCAAATCCTACAAAGCTATTTTTCAGCTATCATGAGCTTGAATCTCATTGGAAAATCAGTACCCTGCCAGTGTGTGCCTGTATGTACGTGTTACAGTGGAAGTTGATGGTTGGTAAAACACAATACATGTATTGTAGAATAATTGTTCATACATACCCGGAATCCTGCATTTGGAAAATCTTTTTTCAAGCCACGCACCGTCTCCTCCAACTCATTTGAACTGATAGTTGCAAAACGTTTGGATGTCTGCAGACCTTCATCTTTCAGCCTTTTATACACATAAGAAGCAGATACCTGCAAAAAAGGAGGTCCTGTAACATTACCTCTTTAGCAAGTGACATACTTTCACAAGTTTTTTTCTTGCAGTCACTGTACAAAGTACATTCATAATCATAAACCCATAAGTGCCCACAGACAAAATTAATGACTTAACATGTAATATTTCTCTTATAATATTTAGATAATGTTGTACATACCTTGAAATGTCTGGCGATCTTTGCAGCAGTGAAACCTTTTCTGAGGAACTCCAGGTCATCCTTCTGGATGTTGATTTTAGGTCTACCTTTACGACCTAGGCAAATTATACAGAAAGAAATGTATAGCACAAGGAATCAATCCCAGCTATCTTTGTAATCTTTCAGCAACACCGCAAATATATGTTCCCCCGTGAGCATGATGCACAAAGCAAGTAGATTCATGGAGGTATACAAATGTGTAGATTGTAGGTGCTTTTTGTGCATCATCTTTTGACATCTTGTCAACAAAGGTAGAATCAGTCGAATAGTAGCGGACCAAGTTGCGTCTGAACTGTCGGCTGCGGTCATTCCATCTATAAGTTCTCGAATAGTTGCTTCAAGTGCCAACCATTCAGGTGTTTGTTCAACGATTTCCATGTGCCTTAGACACTCTCGAAGTCTACCTTGTCTGCCACATCTAGCCAAGGAACCTCTTTCGTCGAGATGTCGCCTAATCTGGCGAATTTCGCTATGTATGCGACGTTCCAAAACGGTCCTTAATCCAGCCATTATAAATTAATTGAAAGTGCCTGGGCATAATACATGTAATAACGAACATAATAAAATGACTTGATGCATGATGGGATATGATGCGCGTGCCCCCTGGCTCACTGAAACTTTGTGCGTGACGTTACAACGACCACTCCGACCGGAAACATTAATAGAGATATCTCTATTAAAACCGGAAGTACACAATAGAGATATCTCTATTGCTAATAGAGATATCTCTATTGCTAATAGAGATATCTCTATTGCTAATAGAGATATCTCTATTGCTAATAGAGATATCTCTATTAGCAATAGAGATATCTCTATTCCGGGATTAAATGTTAACTTTGCACGCCATAATTTTGGCGTAATACATAATTATCTGATGATTCGACAGCTAGCTGTTCCACCTCTTTGTCTCTGATACAGAAAGGACATTTTACTTCTAAACATCCTTCACCACAACATTCACATGACACAAGTCCATCAGGTGATGCTCCAAAATAGGGACGACTGCTCGATATATGGAATCCTGTCTCCTCAAACTTGAATGCAGAATGTTTCACCGTCATAATCTTGTCATATTGGTTTCTGGCATCTTGTTCATGAACACAACCCCACCTGTAATCAAGGAGATGTAGAAATGCTATAATTTTGTGTATGAAAATAGATAGGAGTCCCAGCAAGAGGAATGAAAGGGGTGTTAGTCATTAAAATATCAGTGTGGTACAGTGTGTAGGTCTCGAGAACCGTCTTGGTCTGGACACCTGTCAGGAAAGTTTCTTTAAAAAAATGTGTCTTATCATTGTTTTTTAACACATCACGGTAACTTGCAAGTGGCTTATTTGGCAGGATCATGTAGCTTCAAGCTTTTGAGGATAAATAAAAATGTTTACACACTGCAATCCAGGAGATATACCTCTGCACAAAGCTGATGGTTCACACTACAAAAAGATACCTCTAATGATTTACATTGTTCATCCAGTCAGAAATGTTTGCAAAATTCAGCTTACATAAGGAATCACTGATTAAAGAGAACTGCAGACCTTGATTTTTAAGGAGAGTGAGAGTGATAACTCTCCCCTGCTCTCCTTAATGGTTTACAAGGATAGTGAAAAATGAGCTCCTTAACAATTTTAAGAGAGATGCCTTTTTTTCCAAAACATCACATAAATTTTTCCAGCTGACATTTACCATTTATGGAAAATACACAAATAGTAACATATTTATATAATCTTTTTCAACAGGACAAGCAACATTTTGCATGTTCTCTTTTTCAGACACATGAAAAACTTTAGAAAAAGCAAACTGCTCTCTTTGTTCACTAGTATGAGTAGGCCCTATGCTGATACATGTAAGGAGTTGGATTTGCTCAAACTTAATTTTTGTTTGACTCTCCTTAATTCTCTACGTTGATTTCACGAGAGCGATTTGCAGCTCTCCTCATTTTTATTAAAATGAAGGCCTGGAACTATAAATTGCTCACATTTTCCAACGCGCGGTATTTTTGAACGCTTGAGGTCGCTTTGAGTAACTTCCGGGGGTCATTTGACAATGCGTTGTTGTTGTGTACCGCTGTGTCAGAATACAACTCGTACATGTCGTAGTAAAAATATACACTTCTATCGTATCCCAAAAGACAAAATTGTCCGTAAATGACCTCTGCTCAATTGACAATACACGGGTTTTCACTTCGGCGGCCATCTTAGCCTCGTTTTGAAGTTGCGATGAAAACGAAAATCTGTTTACGTATTATCATGCGCGATTACACGTACAAATGCATCACGAGCACTAACGTTACATGTACTTCTGCCGGGCAGCTTGTCAGCTTGCATGAAATAGGTGAGATCTAACGTTAATTGGAATTTGTGTGGGGTATTTTGATTAAACCATGGTTCCTTCCTCCATGATTAAACAGTGTCAGTAGGCTAGTAAAGTAGGTGGTTTTTGTCAAAGTCCAAAGATCATGTAACATTAGGCCTGACGTGAACGTTTTACAGATTCATGGGCAAAAATATCAAGGAAGATACACATTCGACTCATACAGTCACACTCAGTCACAGTCATCTGAGAAAATTTCAATCCCAGTTGCCCACTTTTTTAGAAAATCGTGAAAAACGGCCACAGTATTTTTTAGGCCTAACGTTAAGTCTTTTCTCTTTTATTTTTGATATTTTAAAAGATCAAACAGATTTTCGGTTGTTGCTTTACTATACTACTAGTCTAACATTAGCCTAACGTTAGGCCTAATTTTAACAATGTTAGGTTTCTACCAGCATCATACCCTGAAAGTTATATGTAAATCTGTGAACATCTCTGTTTTGGTCTCTTACCAAAGTGTGATACTAAATTGGGGCCTACTACTAGTACTGAGACTCGCAACTGAGGCTGAGGTTTAGAACACTACTCAGGTTAGCTGGTACCCAGCTTCTACTCACCTAACGTTAAATATGATCCTCATCTAACGTTATTGGGCCATGTGTGCCAGCTAACCTGATGAGCTGAGTGTACTAACATAAACTTCAGGAACCCTGTTAATTTTTAGCATGATAGGGCCTATATTAGGAACTGTGGTTATAGTAAAGTGACATTTTATTAATACTAGTAGGCCTGCTAGTCCTATGTACTTAGGGCCTACGTCATTTTCTGAAAATAAGACGTGGGCCAACATGTACTGTATGTAGGCCTAGTATGATTAACATCTCCTGCAGTCGTTTTCACGAAACTTTACGCAGTTCCGTAAGTCCACTTACGCCACGAATTTTGTGGCGCAAGTGGACTTACGCAACTGCGTAAAGTTTCGTGAAATCGACCACTGGACCCTAAAAATCAATCACCTTTTTAAATATTTATTTGGACGATCAAAAGAAGCCACCTTTTTTAATATTTGGACATGGTCGACTTTAGCATGTCCAAATATCAAAAAAGGGAACTTTTAGGGTCCAAGTTACTTACTTGTGTCATTGTGTCCAGATATTTAAAAAGACGATCGAGTATAGGCCTACCCACACTTACCCTACTCGGACTAACAAAGGCCCGACCTCCATGGCCTAAACGAGTACTGGAGCCGGGAGTAGGCCTATTTTATAAAAGCCTATTCTGTATACAGTATTCATATGAAACAGGGCACGTAATTCACTTTTAGGCTACATGTACATGTACGTATTTTTTCGGCCCTTTTGCAGGGCGTTTTGTAACTGTTTGTTTGATGCTGGTTTAATCATGACATTTTCACATTCCTTTATCTTTTTGTATGTGCACCAAGGTCACTGAATCCCGCCTCATATTCAATGGCTAACTCTCGGCACTGCTATGTTCTTGGATGTCATAATGGAGACTACCAACTCCAACTATGGACAAAGAATCACGTATGCCCACTGCAGCCATGCAAATGTGAACCACAGATGTTATACAACATGTATCATGGTGACTGTTTGAGTTGTGCTTTTCATCTGCACCCAAATTGAAATGGCCTTGCTGGATAATTTGTTAGATTTGTCTAGTGAGGCTGTAAAAGATATTTCATGCCTGTAATTTAGAGACATGTTTCCTTTATCCCCAGGTTGATCACATTTCCAACACGCCGTAAGCCACATGTGAGAGAGCAGTGGCTGAGAGTCCTCAACCGGGCTGACCCACGACGCCTACATCGGTTCCTAGGGCCATCGAAGGACCAAAGAGTTTGTTCAAGGCATTTTTTGGGTGAGTAGGAGTGAAGCCAGCCTTAATACGTGTATGACTGGGCCATACTCAAACATTGTTGATAGATTTTGCAGACATAAACCAACCAACAGCGCTGCTCATGGTGATAGAAAAAGGGTTTCATCTTGTTTTCAAGCTTTTTATTTGTTAAAATCAGTCACCTGGTGTATAACAGCATCACTCTCCAATTAAATATGATCAGTACTACCCCCGGTATGTTACCACATTGAAATGGGTTGCTTATGTACCACGTTTGCAGCTTAGCACTTAGCTTGCCGACATTTTTTCAAGGGAGTTAACCTACTTATTTCACAATTGTCCTTTCTTTTGGCCACAGATGGTGAACCAACAGAGAAGAACCCTCTGCCAAGTTTGGATCTTGGATATACTCCAGCACCTGTTTCAGATGCTGCAGAAGCACGTAAACGTCGAGCTGAGAATAGGAACCGACGTAGACACAGGGTTAAGAAACCTTGTGTTGGGACTGGGACCCACTCCAATGCAACAACTTTACCTTTGCTTTGTGTTCGCTTCATCGTAATGATTCTTCTGAAAATCATTCGGAAATTGAAA
This sequence comes from Astropecten irregularis, assembly GCA_963971285.1. NCBI lineage: Eukaryota > Metazoa > Echinodermata > Asteroidea > Paxillosida > Astropectinidae > Astropecten > Astropecten irregularis. Next base: position 12,175,975 of record OZ020244.1, on the reverse strand, counting down.
TGGGACTATTCGCAGCAAATCACTTCTCTAATCCGTGAGAATCGTGCACTGAATTTCAAAATTCAATCACTTAGGCAAGCTCTCCGAAAATCAAAAGCACAACCAGCTTCAGTGGCAGATGACCTCCTCAAGACGGACAAAGATGTTTCTTTATTAACTGGTGTACCGTCAAAACAACTATTCAATGAGATACACAGAAGAGTCGCTCCTGTCATTGAGCGCCGATGGCTTGGATTAAAACGACATGCAAAACAAGGAATGAATCGGTTGAAGAAATTTGCCCCTTCAGGACCTCAGCGGAAGCTGAACTCTAAAGATGAGTTATGTTTAACTTTGATGAGGTTGCGACTGGGTTTAGTTAATTATGATTTAGCTCGACGCTTTGGAATATCAGCCGGGCTTTGTTCACGCATATTCCATGCATGGCTCATTGCCTTAAATACTGTGGTTGGCAGATTTGTGCAATGGCCACCCAAGGAACATGTGAAAACAACTATGCCCGGACGTTATCAGCATTTGCCGGACCTTAGATGCATAATTGACTGCACAGAAGTCTTTCTTGAGACACCAAAGGATCTGTTTTTGCAATCAGTAACGTAGTCTGATTATAAGCACCACAATACCGGAAAGATTTTAATAGGTGTAGCTCCAAATTCTATGATAACATATGTGTCTCGGGTATATGGTGGGCGAGTGTCTGATAAGCAACTGACAATTCATTGTGGATTTCTTGACCTGTTGGAGCCTCATGATATGCTACAGGCAGACAAAGGTTTTCTTATAGAAAATGAATGTGCGGAGCGCCTTGTGTCTTTACAGATACCTCCTGGAAAACGAGGAAAGGCACAGATGACATGTGCTTCTGTACAGAAAACAAAGCGCATCGCTAATCTACGTATAATAGTAGAACAGGTGATAAGACGGGTTAAAGTATTTCGCATTTTGAAATATGAGTTGCCAATCAGCCTTGTTCCTCACATTGATGCAATTGTCTGTGTTTGTGCTGGATTGTGTAATCTACAAAAACCCATCTATTCAACATAACTGTTGAACTCATAATAATCCCTCCCTTGTTGTTAGTTCTGTTGTACATGTACATCTGCCTTATAATAGGAAAAGGCCCCAGCCACTGAGGTTTAAAACTTCACTCACACAACAAACTTTTGGCCAAAGAACTACAGGAAATTGATTATTCATTTCTCATTTAAGCAATTAATTATTTTAATATCTCCCCAAAATGTGGCTTACTGCATGAGAGTTAATTTTGAACCTTGCTCACCACTCTGTCGTAAGAAGAGGTACATGTTAGCATCTTGTTTGTCACTTAGTTATACACTTTTAAAATGTGCATTGCTAATCACAAGAAGTAGAGATGGTCTCAGAAAATCCACCTTCAACTTTGGGGGGGGGGGGGGGGAATTAAGTTCATTAAATGTAAAAAATAAGGGTTGTACAATGTAACATTTCATGCCTAGCACAGCAACATTTTGTGTAAAGGTTCAGATTTGATTGTGTCAAACAGTGGACCCTCTGATTTTTCATCACAGATTGAGAACAAAGTTGGAATTTTACTTAAAATTCGCAATGAACTTTTTGGGCCTGCATAAATAATTGGTAAATAAGATGAATTGTTGATGAATTGTTACTGTTGATGAGTCTACAAAATGTATTTTTACTGTGGAAAGACCGAAACCTTTAATGAATATGAAAACTTCACTGCATACGTTGTTGACAGTATGTTTAATAATTTCTTGGGCATACCGGTACAGTGTACACAAGAACACAGCTTCAGAAAATGAAATAAAAATACAAAATATTCAGAAACCAGTATGTGTGCTATTGTAAGCTACCATGTCTAGCGTCTAAACCATGGGGAAGCTGCTAAAGCCATAATATTTGAAAGGTTGTATCATACTTTGGTAAGAAACCAAAACAGAAATGTTCACAGATTTAGGTATAACTTACAGTGAAGATGGTGGTGGTAGAAACATACCGTTAATATTTTTCCGCCTGAAATGGTGTATTTATCCAGAAATTAGTCAAACAACAACCAAAAATCTTTTTGATTTTTTAAAAGATCAAAAATAAAAGAGAAAAGACTTAAGACATACTGTGGCTGTTTTCACTGTTTTCTCAAAAAGTGGGCACTGTATGGGACTGAAATTTTCTCAGATGACTGTTACTGTATCTGTCTTGTTTTGTTTTGTTTTTGCCCATGAATCTGCATTTCTTTGATAAAAACCAAAGAATGATACGACCTTTAATGAGAATTGCTAATTCCCACTATGCAATATGTCCATTCAGGCTATGCAAAGGAAGCATTTCCATCCAATGAGGTCAGATGCATCACTATCAGGGTTCACACAGGAATTGTGGTATTGCATGGAACAAACACTGCATTTAAAGAAATTATCAGTGACATCTTGACCACAAACTGCACAAATATATATTGGTGGATATGGGGACTTCAAATGCAATTTACGCTTTGCACGCTGTTGAGGTGAGGCTCCTTTAGTTTGCAAATTGTCCAAAGGCAGTTCACTGATACAGGGCTTTGCATAGCTGTGGTCACGAAGATCTGTACTTGCACTGCATGCCATGGAGCCTGATATCAATTCTGGACCAACATATTTGAGCCAGAAATACTCTGCTCGTTCTACCATGTCATTAAAGAGAACTGAATCAAATTCAATGCGTTCAAGGTGATAGCCCTTTGAGGTATATACAAAGAAGTCCCCATACTTCACTTCCAAGATTCCCATTTGGAATTGGACCTGAAAATAGTAGGATGATGTTCGAGATAGCTGACACTGCCCATTCTGAACTTTACTCAAGTGCTTATAATTATCACTGGTAGGAATGTCTGATTTCAGTGAATAGGGACACTTAATTTCACATACACCCCTCCCATGACAGAAGCAGGAAATTACAAGGTCTGGGGATGCACCAAGGTACTGCTTCTTGTTGGAAATATTCAGACCACTATCTTTTCCTTGGAATTTCTTATGCCGTCTAGCCATTATCTTCTTATATGCCTGTTTGGCACTCTCTAAATTCTAAAGAGTGAAAATTCACTCTTCCGGAGTGAAGTTTCACTCTTCCACCTACTGAAATTAGGGACAAGACTTTTTGGAGTGAAAGTCACTCGAAGTTTAGATTGAAAAGTTATAGATGAAAACAACTCCGAATTTAGATTGAAATTCAATCTTTTCGATTGACCCACTCACTCTAAAAGAGTGAATCTTTTCACTCTGATTAAAGCTTGAATTTTAATTCTTAGAAAAGTTGCATTTAATCAGTTATAATAACGTTTAAAGCATAAAACACAAGTATAAACACAAAAGACAAATATTTCTCGTAACATTAAGATCTCTGCAATTTATTTAAAACTCAACGCACTTCAGAATTCCAATGTAACCAATTCATTTTGCACAACTTGGAGGAAAATGCACACTGTGTGAAAATGTAATTAATCAACAAATTAATTGGACACAAATATAAATAGAATTAATATTTCTATATGTGTATGTTTAAAACTGAGGAAATGATTGCACTTAAAGGTACAGTACAGGATTGGTAACATACCCAAACAGAAATGTTCACAGACTAACGTATAGTTTTAGGGTATGAAGATGGTGCTGGTAAAAACATACCATTTCCGCCTGAAATGTTGTATAAATCCAGAAATTAGTCAAACACCGAAAACAGTTTTGATCTAGGGTAAGATCAAAACCATTCTTTATGTTTTATAAGAAAAACTGAGTTGGTTTTTCGCTATTTTCTCGTGGCTCAGATGTCCGATTGAGCTCAAATTTTCACAGGTTGATCTTTTCATGTACATGCTGGATCAGACAAAGTGTGAGTGCTGTTCCGTGACCTCTACCAATCATGTATTATACATTTAATTTGATTCATTCACTCACGAAAGCTTGACGGAGTGACACTGAGACCGAGACAAGCCAAGATAAACACAATAAACATGCCCATGGAAAACCAAATCTCGACAGATGACACCAACCTGAAAAAAAAGAAACATTTAGATGTACAATGTATATACCCCAACCTGGCCGATGGACCACAACCAAATGACTGACCGAGCAAATAAACAATTATCATAGAGAGGCTATACCTCACAAACCATCTATTGTATGTGCACATCTAAAATGACCTTAAATAAACAGGCCCAGAACAACGTTAACAATGCAAAGTGTGCCATACTCACAAGACATGTTTGAAGACATGCCATCATATCATTTGACATTATTTCATAACATAGAATATTTGGGGCCAGTTTCACTTCACATAAGATGAGTGATCTTAAGATGAGTGACCGATCTTAACTAGCAATAGATCCAATGGGATGTTTACCCATCTTCGATTGATCTAAGTGTTTGTTAAATTGTCCCCTGGTTGAACAAATAAAAACACTCAAACAGTTGCTGATTAAATGGACAGCAAGGGTGTGTTTTTGAAAATTCAGGTTTTTAACTTCATTCAAAATTACATTTTAATTCTAAAATGTTAATTCTTTATGGTGTCTTAACACACCCAATGTTCTCTAACAGTCTCAAGCATACATCATCAAAGGCCGGTTCGTACAGCATGCTGCAAATTTGAAATTGCTATATAGAATGCAAAATCTGAATTAGTTGCACTGGACAGTGATAGTTTTCAGTGCTGTTGAAAGTGTTCGGACAACAGGCTTGGCATCTGATGGTTTGGTGACCCCATAAACCACAGCCGCAAAAAAATCCCAAAACTGTTGAAGGGTAAGGGAGTATTCTACATCATACACGTAATGCGACTTGAACAGCATGTCAAGAGCTGTGACAAGATGCACACCAGCAGGTACTGCTGTTCTGTCTAATATAAGAAAAAACTGCACAGGATCTTTCTCTGGCCCAACAGAGAGGAGATATGGCTGAGTGTAGTTGCTGTTTTTCTCCTTTGCTGCATTACCCACGTCACATCCATCCTGTTAAATCAATGGGAAAAAATAGTTTTTACAGGATAATAAAAGAAAGGTAATGATGTTATTGGCTATTTCCAATAACCAGGCGGGGTTCTAGAGTCAAATTTTTTGGGGGGCTAGAAGAGCCATTATTTTTTTTTGGGGGGGGGGCTAGAAGACCCAATATTTTGGGTTCTTCTAACACTCACTTCTGCTATGTCTTATTAGGGGTAGAAAAACATGCACATTATAGCCCAAACAACGCGTTTTTTATGTAATTGGCGCTTAATAACTGAAAAAATCCAATATTTTCAAGATGTTTATTTTTCACTAGCATTTTTTTTGGGGGGGGGGGGGGGGGGTGTCTAGATAGACAAAATTTTGGGGGGGCTACAGCCCCCCCTAGCCCCCCGTAGAACCGCGCCTGCCAATAACCAACAATTGGAAGTGCCAAGGGACTGAACAGAATCAAGAGAAAATAAATCTCACCTAGCGGGAACGTAACGCATGAGCAGCAATAGTGTATTCATTTGTTTCAATACCATGCATATGACGTACAGAGTTGTATATGCACACTTTTGTCTGGTCACAATCATTCCTTTTGTCAATAAAGAGCATGTACACTCCGATTATTTGTGATGGCCCTTTCCACTAAATTTGCTCATATTTTCATATCACTTTTTGTTATGACACTGACCTTCACAGCCACAGTCAATTTTAATATACATCTGCATGGGAGTACCGAACATGAGCAAGCTAAACTTACCGGTACATTCTGGATAACATGGAGGACAGCCTCTGGTCTTGTTGATGAAGCAGACTTGTTTCCTTTCTTCCTGCTCACAGAGCGGTGCAAAAGGTAAACAAGCACATGCAGGGCACATAGATCCTCTGTTGAGGGAACAGATTATTTGGTTAAACGTGTTCTTGTCAAACAGAAACTGTGTTTGGAATTAAAGATGCGCTCCGACCCAGATTCCACCAGTTGGGCATACAATAATAGTTACAACCATAGCTCACACTGATTAAACTCTGTTGGCCCCTTAATTTGAGACAAAACACATAAATGAACCTAGCCAAACAGGCTTGCCCTTCACCGACGTGGATGAGCACTGTATACTCAGTGCTTGTGAGAGCATGTGAGAAAAAGCACTGAGTATACAGTGCTCATCCACGTCGGTGAAGGGCAAGCCTAATTTGCATATTATCTATTTCCCGACCAAAATCATTTAATATTCATGATTTGATCAGACCAATTTTTACTTCTGATGAATTAAATGAATACAAGTTATGTCTGTGATGGATTTTTATGACAGCAATTAAAGCCTTTACGTGTTGAGAGGAGTGAACAGTAAACATACTCACTGTTTTCATTCCCAAATGACTTGATAAGCTCACGCACAGCTTCTGACTCTTGCATACCCACAGCAACAATACGATCCCTGTAGAAGCTGTCCCATGAGGTGAGAAGCCCGTCACATTTGTCTGGGAACATCATTTCAAAGTCCAAGTTGATCTGAGAAAATTTGAAAAGGCTACATTGCTATTGGTTCAATATATGCTGAGTTAAATTGCATCAGAAGTGCAACTGTGATATCATAATTGGACTATGGTGGAAACAAATTGTAGTGCAAGAGTGATGCATATTTCATAGTTATATCATGAAGACTAAAATATTAGTGATGGGGAAGACACAGAACATCCACTAAGGACAACATTTCTCTTGACTCTTGTTTAAACAAAGAAGCAGGATCCAAACATACTTGGGAATGATTTGGAAAAACCAGAGCAATTTTTTTAATTTGTTCTCTATAACAGCTCTTTTTAACAGTTTTAAATGGCAGCTGACAAATTAAAATGAAAAGTTTTGCATCAACATCTGTTTAACCTGTGGTCATGACTACAAGGATACATTCATGCAAAACTTGTTTAGTTTAAAGAAACAACATTACTTACCAGCCCTGGCATGTCCTTGAACCTTGGATATTCAGCTATGACTTCTGTTATGGTCTTCTGCATGCTAACAAAATGCCGGCGGGTTTGGAAGGTGTCCTTGAAATAATGATGGTGCTTGGCTTCATTTTGTTTGGTTGGAGGTGAATATTTCATCCATTGAACCTTAATAAGCAGCAATGAAAGTGAATACAAGGATTTAGTTGGAAATCAAGAGAGTGACATTCCTCCAAGGATTGACCTTACTTCAATACAGAACAAAATAACCCAGTTTCGTCATGACAAATGCTAAGCAAAGGAAATAGCCCAACCTCTGCGCCATACCTGGCAAAAACCTTTCTTTATTTCCAGTTATTAGTGTTAAATTTACCTTTTCCAAGGTTTGCTGAGTTGGCTCGTCTCCAGAAAAATCTTTCCCAACAGAAAATCCATCTGTAGCGCTTTGTGATGATGAATGTGGCTGCCGTCGTTTATCCTCTGGCTTCAATGATGTACGAATCGTTTTCAGCCTGTACTCAATGAATCCATGTCCGTTGTCATAAAAATGCTCCTGCAATTAATCATCAAATGAATTCAGTTTAATGTACTGGGAAATTTATCCCAATAAAAACTCCAATACAAGTAATACACTGCTGCGAACTGCTCATCAGGCAAAATAATTACCTGAAATTTATAAAATGCTTGGAGTTTGGATGGCGCGTCAGCCGTCAGGCCCTCCAAACTTCAATGAAAAATTTACGATAAAGTTTTTGTGGAGCTATGCACGTTGGCATCTGTGTACATATTTACATTTCAAAGCTTTCAAATACAATTAAGTTGCATCAACGAACGAATGCTTTGGTGCATTGTAATTTATCTAAAACTAAATAGCAGAAATGCTTAATTCTTTGTAAGATTGATATCCCAAAATCTACAGAAGTAGAATGCATTTCCAAAATTAATTCACAAGAATTATTTTTAGTCATTGAAAAGTGAACAAAGAAAAATTTGACTGGAGTGGGATTCGAACTGCCGACCTCCTGAATCCTTGGTTCGAATCCCGCTCCAGTCAATTTTTCTTTTTTCACTTTTCAATGACTAAAAATAATTCAGTCAGTTTCCCTTTGTGGTTATTCCATGATTATAAGAATTATTTTTATTCATTTGGACTTGCATGGCCTTCCAATCCAGGAGTGACATCGCGGGTAGAAGGAAACTCCTGCACAATTTCCTTGGCCAGAGCAGTCTTTTGTGCTGAGCTTGGGTATCTGTTGTATTCAAAGGAACAATTGTAGGTTATTATTATCTTTTATCTAAACAAATTTACAATGAAACTTCAATTCTTGGATGTGGGCTAGTGGTTAGGGCCTGTGACAGAGAAACAGCTGAAAATGCAACATGAATACAGCCTGTGCATTCATATATCCTAAGATTGGGAATGCCAAATTAAGTTGTCGTCAACCTGTCCTATAATTGTTTTTCAAAGAATGGAAAATAAGTGAATTAAGTAAATGCACAGTAGTATTAGACACTAGCTTGCATGTTACAATGGAAAGGAAACTTTCGAAAGGGGTTAATGCGGATATAAATATACTTACGGTCCACATTTTTTCATCAACGCTGCAACTGCAACACGAACCAGTGTCCTCCGCATCTGCATGTTTAAAATGCCACCTTGGTCCAGATAAACTTTGATGTCCTTATGGCTTTCTGAAATAACCTGTCTCAAGTTAAAAGTCTGGGAAATCCCATATAAAAATTAAATTTGAATTTTATGTGTGCAGTTGGCAAATACTAAAAACAAATATGAGCTTATGTGATTGCTAAAGCACTATGGCTTGTGTGAGTGATAGATTTGTATAGACAAGGTCCCTCTTGTTTTCTTGATCTAGTGAACTACCAGTACCATGCTTGTCATTGTTAGGCTTATGTACATAAATCCAACTTTTTTCTCATGACAGGAAAAGCCACACCCAAAATAGTTAACTTACTGAATTGGAGTCTTGTGTTGATTTGATTTTCTTTGGTGGTGAATGAGCGAAGCTCTGTTCATCGACAGGATCACAATCTGATGGAGTGGCCAAGCATGGTGTCTGCTGGAAGTAAATTATGCCCAAAATGCCTAACATTAGTGAGCACAATAAATTAATATTAATGAGCATCCACACTGAGCATATTCTGCATAGTTCCACATACATACCTGAACTTTTTCCAGACTAGCATCATGCATCTCCTGTATTGCTAACTTGATCCTTCTGCGCATCCCAAATGACACAACACCGATGTCTTTCAAATCTTCTTCACTAAGTGACGGCAGTACATCAAGGTCAATATCATTATCTGATCATGCAGGCAAGACAAAATAAAAAATTGAAAGAATTAGCTACAATGTAGTCAGGCAATATTGCACGAGTAGACAAATATAAAGTTGCCACTTATGTTTTGCAACAGCCATGAATGATTGATTGTGTATATCCCGCATGGGCGTTTAAGTGAACATTTAAGTATGTACACTGTACAACATTAAGGCAAGTTGTTCGTTTAACAACTGGAATAGTTACACTAGAAAATGTGTTTGTCAAGTTGCATGTTTTGGTAAAATTATTGCATGTTGTACATTTACCTTGGTAATATGAGAGAATATCGCGGACATAAATAGAGAGTTGAGTCTCCATAGCTCCTCACACTGGAAAGGGGCAGGTAATCAACAAGGTTGCGTAGCTGGACAATTCCATAAGCTTGTGGACATTCATTCCTCACACCATAAGCATGAAAATGCGGGTAGAAGCCTTCTACAGTGGTCTTACAAACAACAAAATAGACGTCATCCGGTGACTGACCACAAACCAAAATGCTGCATATGTGACCAAACTCAGGATTCTGTCCTTCATCAGATATACCTGTCACCAAGTACATATTTGGTCTGTACTCAGTCCCATACATAGAAACACGACTGGCAACGAACACATGGCCTCCTTGAATTGGAAGATCTCTGAGAACTTCATGACCCACAACTGATTCAACTGGAGTGACACAACCTCCATGACATTCAAAGTCTTGTCGCATTCCATTGCCAGACCACACTGCACATTGCAAGACTTGATGTTTACATGCAACAGACTTGCATATGTTCTTAAAATTGCAGTTAACTGAGGCCATTCTTTTGCTGAAGCCATGTTTCATCTCATATTTTAAACACTGCATAGTAGACAGGGGTCCACCCATTCGTATGCAGGTAGGATAGTGAACCATGTGATGATGTTTATTGATGAATCTTTCATAAGGGAACAATGCCTTGAAGTGCTCATGGTGATCTTGGATGAGATACTTTAAGTATTGTGTTTGCCCTTCACATAACTGGGGAGCAAATATTATATCCATGCATTGAAGAAGCAACAGCAGTAGCTCATAGTATGCATTATTTTGTGGTATCTTGTCACCAATGATGAGAGGTAGCATCCTTGTCAAGCACCACATCTGGCAAGCCTTCTGTCCCAGTTTATGATCAGCAAGGTTTCTGAGTCGCTCATTTACCAGAGAAGATGGCTTGTTTTTCCTGTCAGTCAGAGCATAGTTGAACAACTTAATCCGCCTATTTAGTTCAGGTAAGCTTATGAAATTATCCACAAAGACGAACTGATGAAGCAACAACTTTACCTCATAGGGGCAGACGCCCTCCAGCATGTCATGCATTATATCTAGATTAAAATTTGTCACACAATGAAAATTCCGCAAATTGTTCAAAATACATCCTTTCCTTATACCAGTCGCTGGATCCCCATTTGCCCTCTGAGAAGCAGCATCTGAACAGTCGTCATGTTCTTCAATTGTGCGCATCTCAAAATTATTCTCCACAAAAGAAACCTGTGTATCTGCACGTTTGGCTTTGCACAACCTGCAAAGGCTATTTGCTGAGGGACTCATAAAACCAAGCAGTTCATGTGCAGCCATTGTGTCACCACTAAATGATACTAAAGTGCCATGTATATTCACTAGTCGACCATCAATTTGCAACTGGACCCCTTCATCACTTTCAAGTCTTTTCATTTCTTCAACAAATGGTTGCAGGACAGATTCAAAGCCATAGCGCTTTAGATCTGATGCATAGCAGACTGCAAGAAGGTGGATGCTATTCATACTACAATTCACTTGTTTGGGCAGATTCTGCACTGAGTAGTAAAACAGACCCAGTTTATGAATTCCAGTTTTACTTCCAATAGGATTTACAACTTCCACATCGTCATAATACAGTTGTAGACGTAAGGCATTTGGGTGTTCCACAAATATTCCACTCTGTTCATACTGCTTGCCATCTCTGAATCCCATGTAATAGCCCTCAGGAGATTTACTCTCACTGTCAATCAGCTCCATCACTTTTTCACTGAGAATAAGTTTCAGCACATCAATGACAGGAACATACTGAAATGTTTCTGTGACCACTTTCTGCAGCATTTGTCTACTCGTTCTGTCCATGATGCGGTCAATTCTTGTCCCTAGAGCCCTTTCAATTGGAGACACTAACATTAATTTTTCAATCATGTAGTTCATTTGTTGTGTAGCAGTTTCTAAACCTTCAAAGGGATTTGATAATGCCGAGAATTTCCCAAGAAGTCCTTGCACATCAGCTTCATTAATATCTATTCCATGTGTTTGCAGAACATTTAGCACAGAAAGTTTGAGTGAAGCCATTGTGTCTTGGAACATAGCCTTAGATCCATTCATAACATTTTGTATGGCAGAAAAGGTGACTGATGATGATGATTTCAGTTGCACAAGCAGAGAAACAGCTAGCTTCTTCAGGGACTCTTGATCAAAGTTCTCCAAATATTCCGTTTCTTCTTGCCCATCATGCACTTCTTCATTATTCACATCTTCATCTGAGTCGAGATCATCATTTGCAACATCAGCAGCATTTCCAATGGGAAATTCCTCCACATTATCAGGAATATCATGTAAAGGTCTTGGGTGTGAACGTTTAATGTGCCTTAAAAATGAATTCATTAATGTAAACATTTTCTGGCATCCATCTTGAAAACAAACCAAACGTTCTCCGGAGCCCACTACAGCATGAACTGCACGTAAGTGAAGAGCTAAACCTTTCGTACTGTCACTAACGCCTCTTCTGCACTTGAAGCACTTATAATGAACCATCCTTCCATGTAGCTTCCATCAAAAGGTACGTAAATCGATCCACTCAGAAGGATTTGAAGGTTGGAGACATATCTGCCGAAGAAATACCTTTTATTAACTTTGAAGACTAAAGTACTGGCAGGCTTTTTTATAAAACCCATTTCTTTAAACACTAACCTGACATATGTGTCCATGTCAAAGGGTATGCGTCAGGGTTGATAAAAACCGTGACAGTTAAAAAAAAAATCAGATTTTACATTTGTTTTGTACAGGTATTAAAATCAGATTAAAAAAAATGGTTATTTTATTGTGTTTTTACCCTTACTAATTTTTACTCTGTAATGCACACATGTACAGTACATGACTATAGGCCTATGTACGTACATCTGCGAGGCAGTATTCTGAAGCAATTAATGTACACAGAGTCACATGTAAATGTACATGCACATGTACATGTTAATTTCCATGGTTTTGGAGTGCAGAATTCGTTTGTTTCTATATTTCCAGTTTACATGTTATACCAATGTCATACTTTTTGTGTAGTACATATATCAGGTACATAAAATCTAACTTTTGCACTGATGCACATCTTGACCTAGCACAGTAAACAGCTGACATATCTGTAATGGGCTCTTATAGCATATAGTGAGATGCAAATGGACCCCCTGATATACAACTTAATTACAAGGTACTGTACATGTATGACACTTCTTTCAATCTGGTCATGTCAGCTACATGGAAGCAGTATACACACGCATGATAATGTAGTATGCCTGAAGGCAGAACATTTTCTGGGTTTGGGTGGAGGTTTGAGTGTAAAGATCTACATTCTAATGACAGAATGACCACAATGCCCAAGCGAAAACAATTATGCAATATGGCATAAGTGGCCCCAATTAATGGGGGTGTTAAGAGCAAACGGTTTTAAAAGTAAGACATGTTATTTCGCAAAACCAATTTTAAAGTAATCAATTGAACAGAAATGTTCAAGTAATGACCTTTATTTTTTTTATTGTAATTGAAATAATTTGTGAATTATTAGCGCCTTTGATCACTTGTAAGTGGAATTGTTTACGCTTTATAAATAAAATTATTATTTTTTGTGAAAAATTATATAAATTTAGATTTAAAAAATTGCTACACAGTGAATTCAAAAAAATGATTTTTATCAACCCTTCTATTTTGGCATATTACCCAGAAAAATAGCGCACCAAATTATGTTATTAAACTGGTGACATTTCAGCAAATACATTTGCCTTCAAATAAGTATTATAGAAGGGTGGACTTTCACCACTTGAGTGAGAGAACATGACAAAATAATATTGAAACATGTGTGCTCTTAACCTTGCACCTGAGAAAAGAGTACTGGTAATGTGATCTTGTACATGTACCTTACAGTGTTTATAAACACTGCAAAGGATGCTGGAATCGGTGTATTGCTATTGTGTACCAGGGGCCGATTTCACTAACGCTTTGCAATCATCGTAAAGCCAAAATCCATCCCTAAACAGAAAATAGATCGCTACTTTGCGTAGCAATTTTCCGTTTAGCGATGCATTTGAGCTTTACGATGATCGCAAAGCGTTAGTGAAATCGACCCATGAACAGTACATATGTATGTGCACGTAACGTTATCATGTAGGCCCTACAGGACTATTACAGGTAGGGTATGCAATTTGTAAACACTGTAAAGGATTTTGGGATACCATAAAAGGAATGCTGGGAAGCAATCAAGATGGCTGAGTGATAGTAAGCATAGAATGGTGTTCTCACAGTATGTGAGTGATGTACAGCCCGAGCGTAGGATAGGCTATATAGCCAGGCTACTTCTAGATTTAGAAGGCTTGGCTACTCCGTTAGCCTTCTAGTTCTAGCACTCTTATTTTTTGGGGTGCCGTAACGCTATGGGTTTTGAAAACAACAATTGATAGATGAAATTTTAATGAAACATTGCAGCACCTACCGCCACTCTAGTCCTAGATCGTGAATTCCCCTGAATTATTTTTTTTCCTGATCCTCATACATCCGTTATGCTTCTGGAGTGTCATTTTTGCAATTGACCCACAACTTTTCGAGAAATAAATCCACTTTCTGTGTCATTCCGCTTGCCAAAATGTCGATGTTTACCTGCTGCTTGAAGTTGTATAGTCCGCATGCGCATTATTGGATCTACCATTTTCTGAAGGGGTGCAAATTGACTTCGCTGGTTCCCGCGGTTGCTGCATGGCTTTAACGTGCGCGGATACCAGTTGTGGAAGCTTTATTTTTTATTGAGGCTGGCACCCATTTACTGTGCAGTGTGCATGCGGCACGCGTGATTTTCATGTCTTCTTCAATGTGCACACCCCTATACTAAAATGCTTTGGCCCATAGCCTACTAAAAATTTATGAATGAACTGGAAAAGAAAAATCTTTCTTCAAGTTGAGTGGCGCAGAAAGTCGATTTTTGTCTCGAAAAGTTGTGGGTCAATTGCAAAAATTAGACTGCACAAGCATTACAGATGTAGGTGAGGATCAGGGAAAAAAATAATTGAGGGGAATTCACGATCTAGGAGTGGCGGTAGGTGCTGCAATGTTTCACCAAAATTTCATCTAGGCCCTATCAAAAAAAATGTTGTTTTCAAAACCCATAGGCCTACTCCGAAAAGTAAGAGTGCTAGAAAGTAGAAGGCTCACGGAGTAGCCTTCTAAAATCTAGAGGTAGGGGCCTTTAGCCAGGCCTACTCATGTACATGTGCAGCAATTAACACGTTAGGCCTAGCCTAAGGCCATAAGAAAAAAATTGTTGTATTGGCGTAACCCGCCCGACCCAAAAATATGCCCCGACCGTGAATATTTTAAACCAAAAAACAAATAATAAATTAATAAATAAATACAAATCGGGGGAAAAAAGAAAAAAAAAAGAAAAACGCAAATTTCTATGCAGATTAAAAGCTTAAAAGGAGCAAAAGATGGAAACCAGACTGGTTAAAGTTGTTATGCCATTTCTTGTCTTTATTTGACACGTCAAAAACTGTGATATACAGGGGAAAAAGCATTTAATACCCCATGAAAAATTAAATATAAAAAAAAAAAATCCGCCCGCCCTACCCTATTTTCCAAACCTCCGTTACGCCAATACAACAATTTTTTTTTTATGGCCTAACGTTAGGCCTAACTTAACGTTAGTCATTATTTTTTAGGTTTTGTTGATAATTAGGCCTTCTAACGTCGTTAGGCCCTAACTTGAGGGGGGCTGGGGATTGTAAAGTTAAGGACCCCGTTCCTATAAATTATAGGCGTAATACTGGATATTAGGCCTACAACTAGTACTAATGTTAGTAGCCTAGCCCTAGCTATGGAAACTTACTTTTAAACTTGCCTGCAAACGTAGGCCTAACGTTAGGCCTAACCATGCTAACGTTAGGCAGTAGGCCTAGGCCTACATCATGTTACGTTAGGCCTACATGTCAGTCGCACTGACTCGACTGATCAAAGTGAGAGAAGCATTAGCAACCAGTAACCAAAAGCCTCGTCAGTCATTTTAATAGTTGATAATAACATATAATGTACATACCTTCCAGTTTAGATATGGCATCTTCGTGGACTCCTTTCGAAGAAAGGTACCGGTCCATTTTCGATGTTAAAATCTGACAACGAATGCACAACAAGCACGGGCGCAACACACGATACGTGACGTACGTACAGTACGCGTACACACAGGCTATAGTAATACACTAGTAAAAAGTAAAAAGTGGTCTGTGCGCGGGCAAAAAACATCGCGTCACCACGTGATCGGTTTCCCAATTGTGATTGGATCAATGTACCATGGTGATTGGCCGTGATTGGCTGTAACGCAAAGTAAACTTTCAATCCTTCAATTCGACTGAATAATGGACTCGTTTGCCACTCCCGTTCAAGCCTTTGAACCACTTTCACTCTAAACTAAAGAGATATTCGATCCTTTGGAGTGAAAACATTTTCAATCATCAGATAGAGTGAAACTTTCACTCTTTGGAATTTAGAGAGCATGCGGTTCTGTTGAATTGCCATATTTCATGGGAACTGTTTGAGGAACATCTTTATAACCCATTATTGCTTTAACCAACGATGAACCATCAAGTGTGGGGTCACGCTTAAGTGATGCAACCCTTGTATATACATTATGAATTCTGCTTGCAGTTATCCTTCCTTGCCGATGTTCTAGCCACTCAGGGGAAGATGACTGATGGACTGTGAGTTAACTCACAGTACTGATGTCCTGCACTTACAAGCTCAGCAGCATCCTCACAGTTACTGTGCTTTGCCATTGTTATAAGTGTCAAAGGACCAGATACAGTTTTTTTCTTTGGAAATGGTACGGACTCCATCATCTGCGAGTAGCAAGAGTCTGGTGCATATCTTTTGACTGCTTTGTTTAGCTGTTCAAATGCATCTGCTGTTTTAGTTTTGCTAGATGTTGGTGTACATTCTTCAGTCCGCTTGGACACTGACTCAACAAAGTTGTCTCGGTCTGAAAAGATATTAAAAAAAAAAAGCACAATTACAGATCAAATGTGATGGCAAATGCATGAATTGTGCCCAGGTGCAGACCCTTGTGTGTCAGCAACCATTTGCTCATTTTGGTTATAATTAATATACATGTATTCAGTAAATAAATGTCAACCAAAATGCATAGGAAATGATGACACATATAGTATGTGGAATAACTTGTGACTAGTGTTGACACTCTAACAAATTAACAAATGTACATAAATCATTTCAGAGAGTGATTGCAACCACCATGCTTGCACAACTTTTTTAAAGAACTGGCAATAGACTCAGATGAACTAATTATAACTAAACATGTATGAGTAGCTGTTGAAATGGAGTCCATATCAAGACTCAATTACTTTATGAAGAGGAGTACAGTTAAAATAATAAAGAACATACCCTGGTTGAAGTACTGGTCTTTCATCCATTTCTGATCTGTCAGCAGAACAGGAGTCTTTACAGAAGTTTTCTTGTTGGGAACATCCCATTTGCTGAGTGACGATGTGCAGGCTGACTCACCAGTTCTGACAGTATGTTCAATCTTGAAAAGGAGCCCAGCGACATGGTTGCATGTTCCAAACAGTCTGAAAAATATTCAATCAGATGAATGATACACGTAATGTGATTGTTTAGCTTTGTTTTCATCTATAAAAAAAAGAATCACACTGAGACTATTAAATATAACATTAAGGCCACATACAAATAAACATTTTTAGTGAAATAATTGAGTTTACTTACCCAGCTGGACAGGAACAGTATGCAGAAATCACCTTTCCACCTGGTCCTCTTTCAGGAGATTCTTTCTCCACTGCTGCCCAAACTTCATATGGCGATCCAGATTTCATGGAGGGCTTCACTTTGGTACTAAGGAAGCACACACTCGCATTTTGGCTGATTGGATGATAAAATACAACGTCCACCCATCCACAAGAGAAATACCTGAAAGAGAATCAGTGAGCATTCAATTTAAAATCCTGTGTGCATTCCACAAATATGATATTATCCTACAAAGCACAGGTATCTATAATATCTGTCCTGGGAATTACGGACAGCAAGAACATTGAAGCATATTGAATAATGAATCAGTCAAAGATAACTGTATTAGGTGACCTAAATTTATTCAAACAATTCAAACAATGCAATTAAATCAAGCTGGGAAAAAGTTGTTGTTTTTTCATACCTATATGCTTTGCCTTGTTTGTACTCGTTACAAATTCGATGGTATAATTCAGCAGGGGTGTGCAATCTCAGATACTCAGCAATATCCAAGAAGAATATGTGAGGCCAGTGACACTTTGCTCCTTCATCTAGCCAGCCAGATAGTGTAAAAGGGTCAGGTAATATGTAGTCTCCCACTGCAAGTTTTGCCTTGTATTCCTCTAGATTGCACCGGAAAATGTGCTCTTCTTCACCAGAAACTGGTACACCAAGTTCCCATGTTATGAAAGCACTGAAACAATCAAGGTAAATGATAAAACATGTTCTTGAATTTGAAATCATGAACTTCATAAAGTAGTCTGTACATCCAAACATATACAGCGTGTTTGATTTATAAGAAACAATGTATTCAACTTTCAAGTCAAATTCTGTTAGTGGAAAACAAACGAGGCAAGTTGACATGAAGTAAAATCAAAGTTGAAATTAACAATAAAGATTTTTTGGTACAATGTAATCAAGTTAGTAAGATGTACTGACTAGTATAACCAGGGGCCAATTTCATAAAACTGTTTAGCACAAAAATTTGATTAGCACAAAAATGTCTCGCCCAATAAAACAAACCACCATTGAAAATTCCATTTGATATTTTATGGTCAGCGAACAACAGCCAAAGAACAATCACAAGTGATACACAACACGGGGACATTTGGTTATTAACGCTGTTTTTATTAAGACAGAAATATCATGCTTAGCAAATTTTTGTGCTTAACAAAAACACTCACAGTTTTATGAAATTGGCCCCAGATGATTAGTACCAAGTCCAGTACCAGTACACTTTAATTTATTATTACATGTAGTAGGTTACATGATTATGCATGAAACTACATGTTTTAACACATTATGATTATCAATGTCATGCATAAACTTCATGCAGTTTGAATTGATTTATACCGAGCCACTAATTCCTCCCTTGTTCCAGACACCAATTTCTTCCGTAATTGCAGAAATTGCTTCAGCGCCAGATCACTCCACATCTGAAAATCCTTGATTGTGCGCTTGGAGAGGTTAATGTTTACTTCTTGTTCTTTCATCCTAACTGTCCTGACTGTTAGGCCTGGGCTAAATTAAACGGAGTAACGTTAGGCCTAGCCTAGGCCTCCTGAGTCCTACTTCCTAGTCCTACGAGTACGAGTCCTAGTGGCGCTACAGACTACAGTGCTATGCTGTGTAATTAGGGCTACTTTGCTAGCCTAATATACGTCCAGTATCCTAGCTAAAGCCTTCCTATGTCATAAATTATGTAGGCAATTGCAGGTCTACCCTTTGTACACGGAAACTTTTTTACACATTGGCCGGAAAATCACGTACGAACTCACACATCACCTACTTTTTTTTACTGGAACTTTAATTTCGGTGCGCTTGACTCACCGCCATCTTGAAAGTTTTGATCGCAACTTCATAACGAGGCACTTTCACGCATGCGCACTTTTGGAAGTGTAAACCCGTGTATTAACCGGACCGTACCCCCGGAAGTATATAAAGTTGTACATAACAGCGCCCTCATGCGTTCAAAAATACGGCGCATTTGTATCCTGCAATCACATCTGACAACATTACCTTGTTGCGGGTGTCGAAAAGTTGCACATCTTGGGATAGCAGATCTTTTGTATCAATGACCTTGATGGTTTGCAAACACTTGTGTGGGTGGCTGCCTTGAAATTTGAAGCTGTGACTCGTCCAGCTCTCTGAGTGAACCATGTCTTGGACTTAGACTGCTTCAATGTTTCAGTCTTAACTGCAGAAACCTACAACATAAAAATGTTACATCAATGGTATGTAAAATCAGTAAGGAGGCAAAAAAAGATAAAATTAAAAAAATGTCAAAGAATTGACAAATGAAACAGTGATGCCAAATCACACAAGAAGTAAAATTGTTGCAAAACAGACAGGGTAAATGATTTATATTTTTCCTTTTGTTTTCTTTTTTCGCTATTTCTTCTTTTATTCTTTTTGTTCAGGTGGAAGGAATGATTACAGAGTTGTTGGGTCAAGGATAATGCAGTGCTAGATTAAGAGGTAGCTGGGACAAAGAATGTGCGGTGGAAGGATGTAAGAGCGCTATGATTGAATTTGAGGTAGTACAGTATTGAATTTTTCATTCAACTAGCAATGGTTAAAAAGGTAGTTATCATGTCAGTCAAAATTTGAGTATCTTGCCAGTCAACATTTGAGTATCTAGTATGTTTTTGGGGTTGTTAATATGGTTGTTTATGATCTGTAAAGGTGAAATAAAACCGGTAGGGTTGGGGAGGGGAGTTTGTGGGTGTTTAACACGGTGGAATGTGGGAGTTTTGTGGATGCATAAAAGGGGTAATTGATCTGTAAAGGCAAAATGTTGGGTAGGGCTAGGAGGGGGGGGGGTTGTATGTGTTAATATGGGGTTATATGAATCTGTAAATGAGTAATATCTTCGAGGGGGTAGCGTAGGGTAGGGCTCGAGGGGGGTAGGTGTTTAGAAGGGGGTACATGATATGTAAATGAGAAACATTTGGTAGGGTTGGGGGTGTGGAGGTGTATAGAAAGGGGTACATGATATGTAAATAAGAAACATATTGGGTAGGGCTAGGGTGTGTTTATATGAAATGGAAATGAGAAACAATTTTGGCAGGGCTAGGGGGGATGTGGAGGTGTTTAGAAAAGGGGTATGTGATCTAAAAAAAAAATAAACATATAGGGTAGGGTTAGGGGGGTTGTGGAGGTGTTTTAGAAAGGAGTACATGAAATGTAAATGAGGAACAAATTGGGTAGGGTTAGGGGGGATGTGGAGGTGTTTAGAAAGGGGGTATATGATCTATAAAAGATAAATATACTGGGTAGGGCTAGGGAGTGTGTGGAGGTGTTAAGAAAGGAGTATATGAAATGGGAAACAATTTTGGTAGGGCTAGGGGGGTTGTGGAGGTGTTTAGAAGATGTTGTGTAAGATGATTAGGCCATCATCAATGTATCTGACGAAAAGGAGGTTGTTATCGTGTTTGTGTGATGAGTAGAATTTATACTCTCTGTACGCTAACACCAAGTTAGCTATCTCTGCTAAGTGGTAAGAACCCATTTGGATTCCGATATCTTGTTTGAAAATACTGTTTCCTATCGTGAATTTGCTATATTTGCTGGTGAAGTTGTGTAGGTTAATGAAATAATTGAAAAGATCATAAGGGTAGTCTAGAATTGCGGTGATGTTGAAAAGTGTGTCATGTATATCTTTTGGTGTGATGTTGGTGTATAAGCTTTCGAAATCAAATGTGATAAGAGAGATGTCGTCATGGTAGTTGATGTGTAATTCTTTGAGTTGGTCAATTAGACCTAAGGAATTCGAAATAATAGGCCAGGGAAATCCTTTCTCAAAAAACTTATCTTCGAAAAAACTCAACAGTACATTAAGGTGGTGTCCAAACGCACGAGAGACGTAATCCAGCTGTGTGCAGTAATGATAGGTCGTCCTTTAAGTAAGTTTTCGTTGGATTGATCGGGTTTATTATGTAACTTACAGTATGTACCTTAGGGAGGATGTCCATAGACGGAATTTTTATAGATTTATGTTTGAGGTAACTTTTGAGTTCAAGGTGATTGTTCTGGATGGAAGGTGGGAGTTTACAATTGTAAAAGATAGCATCAATATCTTTGAAACCTTGTTTGACGAGTGCGTTAAAAGTGTTTGCGTCGCATTCTCCTGTGTAAGTATATGTTTTACAATTGGTTTGCCTTTTGTGTTCATTTATGTACCAGAAGGTACTGTTGATGCTCAATCCCATGTTCTTGTCGCTGATTCTAATTATGATGTTATTATTGTTTGCAAGGTTTTTCAAGTATTTAATATCATGTGTGCTTGTGTTAGGTTTGCTGTTGGTTCTGAAAGTGTGGCTTCTGTTGTCTAATAATAAGTTGTGAGATTCTTCCAACGTGTAGTGCACATAGTCGAATGTATTCCTGTAAATTTTAGGATTGTGTAAGATGTAATTACGATTAAGGGGCTTGATGCGTTTTAGTAATTGAAAATGTCTTTGTAGTTTTGTGAATGTGTAGGATTAAACGGGTTTTTAATGTCAGAATTGATTAAGGATTTCATTGTATGTAATATGGATTTGTGTATGAGGTGTTTGGTGTGGTTGTTGCTTTTATGATTGCTTGGGATGAAAGAGGGTCCTTCGTTGAGAGTGTTTTTGATGTTATCGGGGAGTTGTGTGTTCGTGTAATTATGGAAATGTTGTGTTTCTATGTTTAGTTCTAATTTGCGTGAGGTGAGACATTCGTTTCGTCTGGCTGTAGCAATTTTCTTGGCAATGTATTTGCTGTGTGTCTCTTGTTGATGTATGTGAGAGCGATTTTATATTGAATGGACAGGTGTCTAGATTTCTTAGAGTGATTACGTGCATGTATGGTGTTTGAATGCTGAACTTCATCTTTATAGACATTATGTTATTCCTGTGTGGTAAGTTCGAGTTGTTTGATGTTTTCTTGTATCAATGCTTGAAGGTTTTGGATGTCGTGAGTGATGAGAAGAGTTGTTTTGTATTTTGTTTTCGATTACCTGGATTAAGATATCGGTTTTTTGTTCTAGTTTGTGTAGTGCAGGGATGTGTTGGTCGAGAATAAGGTATAGTTTGTTGTAATGTGTAATGTGGTGTTTGAATATGCTGGAGTGTGCTGCGAGGCTTTTCTTCCAATCAAAGAGGTTATTGATTTGGTTGATTTTCTTTAGGACTGATTTATTATTAAATGAACGTGGCATTCTGGTGATTGTGAAAAGAAAATATCAAATAGGAAGAAACCCTGTCTGAAATGGCAACAAAGTTAAAAATGGGATTTAAAACAAAAAAAGGTGATAATTACATTTGAAAAAAAACACAAACTGAGAATAGACAATGCAAACATTTTGAAGTTGAAAAAGCAAATACAAAATGATTTTTTGTGTTGTGGTTGTTGTTGTTTTTAAGGGTTTTTTTTGTTTGTTTTTTGAAAAATAAAAATTTTATACAAGAAATCGAAAAAGACAATGGAAAAGCAAAAAATGTAAATAAAATCAGAAAAAAGGAACAACCAAGTCTGTAAGCAATATGTTTTAATTTATAATAAAAAAGTTAATAAATTCACATAAAGTTGTAATTGTTTTATTCAAAATTACCAAAAAAATAAAAGGGCGATTGAGAGTAAAATCATTTAAAAACAATTAGTAATAAAAGATGATTGTGTCCTTTTCAAATTAATTTGATAGTGTTTAAGGAAAAGGAAAGATTAAAAACAAAATTTGATGAAGACGAGAAAAAATGTCGAATTATAAAATGTCGCAGAAGTAACACGGGCCAGTGCAGAAGGCAGTACAATCCAGAAATCTGTACCAATTCGCCTCTTCACAATTACAGCTTTCACCAATAATTAAGGAGAAGGTTTCTCTCTGCCTGTCCCAGTTGGTACCAAACTTGGATCCCAAAGATGATTTTGAGTTCCTGGTCCACGTCGACTTTGATTTCTTTGCCGCTTAAAAACGACATTCTGTAAAATGGATGATTGCAAAAACGTTTTTTCAGAAGAACCCTTTTTTTAAAAAAGCTTCTTTTAATATATAAAATAAAGGCCTAAAAAAAGCCTTTAGAAAAACAAAAGAAAAGTGTCTTCGATAGGTTGTTACGTTATAACTTAAAAAAAAAATTTCGAAGAAAATAAAAGCGCCCTCAACGGTTAAAAAATAAATAAAATTTTAGTGTAAACAACAGATCATTGGAAAACAATTCTGAAAGGATGAATTTCCGGCAAACAATTGTTTTCATTGGTTTCTTTTAGGATTAAAATCTGAAAGGAAGGCACGACTCGTCAGACAACAGAATGCCTTGAGACCTCAGACAGGTTTCGTCTCTCAAGAATAAGAATTCTCGAGTCCGTGATGACCCGTCTTATTTGGAAAACAATTGTTAAAGTGCTGATAGTGATGGGGATAGTCAAGAAGAAAAAGGATAACAATGAATAAAAAACAAAGAAATTAGTGGTGAAAAATCAAGGTGAATGAAACAGTGGAAACGTGGTAAATGGTTTATTTATTTATTTATTTTTGTTTTACCTTACCTATGACAAGTGTATGTCAGGGATTCGATTTCAGTGCTTCAGAGAAAGAAATTGGCAATAGAGAGTCCGGTATTGGTGGCTTAAAGCTGTATGAAGTTGAATGATTAAAAACGAAGGGGGCATTCATGGATCTTTTTATTTAAAAAAGTTTCTAAAA
The DNA here is from genome assembly GCA_963971285.1 of Astropecten irregularis. Taxonomy (NCBI): domain Eukaryota; kingdom Metazoa; phylum Echinodermata; class Asteroidea; order Paxillosida; family Astropectinidae; genus Astropecten; species Astropecten irregularis. The sequence goes on along the minus strand of OZ020244.1, from coordinate 12,152,021 downwards.
AAAACCGATTAAATGATTCAAAGAAACCGGATACAAATAAAAACAATTAAAAACAAAGTAACTCACGATTGTGTAGTGTAGAAAAAGTATCAGATTCGAGGTTTTCAAAAACGGAAAGAAAGCTGGTTGATCTCGATCTTTCAAATTAATTAATTGTCATTGAAAGCAAGCTGGAGATCCTCGGATGAAAAGGTGGAATTGGTTGAATGAACCTTGTGACGAATTGTAAGTATTTAAAATGTAATTATTGAAAATGCGTGATTGGTTGAACGAAAAAAAGGCTTTTTGATTGGTTAATACAAGAAATGACTTGAAAAAAATGAGTGTGAGTAAAATGATTGGTTAGTTAAGTGCGTGGAAAGTGCGCGTAAAAATGCTTGGTGGCGCAGTATCGCGTACGCGTAATTGCACACCTGGGGCCGATTTCACGAAACTCGTCTTATTTTAGGATCGATCTTTTGACTTAGGACGAGTCCTAGCTGTAAGATCGATCTTAGCTATGACGCGTCCTAGGATCGATTTCACCAAACGCATCTTAGCAAAGATCAGTCCGTCATGCTGATAAATAAATTGAAATTTATTGGACGAGGATGGCCTTTCCGAATACAACGGCTGCACCATGCAGAATTGATACAGTTGAACGATGCATGCAACAGTCGTTGTTTTATGTACGCAGCAGAAAGTAATTCAAGATGGCTGATTGGTCGTCAATCCGGGTGAAAATTTTGTCTGCTAAAATCGTCTGCTAGCCCGTAACTATGTAAGTATGATATCAGTCAGCTTTTGATAACAAGTATGCACAGTGTTCGAGAAAATAGTTGGTAGTCACTCAAGAGTTAAAATAATCCCAACTTCGACACGATATTATTGTACATGTACCGGTATTTGTTGTTGTATACAGTATAGGCCTACAGTGTCACTGTCACTTTCAGTGAGTGTCAGTGTGACTGTACAGCTGTAACGGAGTGGTAGGCCTAGTACCGTGTACGTCGCGTCGATCGTGTGTACGTTTTCGGGTTGGTTCATTTTTTTCAACAAGAGTTAGTTAGGCCTAAGACCAAGGAAGAGCCTGCAAAGCTGCAAAACATGGATGTAGGCATAGGCCTAGGCCTAAGTCCCGTAGGGCAGATGCTGACTCAGTCTCAGAGACAGAGCAGCAATGCCATTGAAAGTGGGAGATCAAGTAATTGGTCTCACGAAGAAATATGTATTCTAAGTAAATTTGTGAGAGTTTATAAGTGCCAGCTCATGGGCACAAGCAGCAAATCAACAGTGAATGTAGAGAAAGTAAAAATTCACTATTGGAAAGAGGCAGGGCGAGTCCTGATGCAAAATGGAGGGGGTGGAACGACCTTAAAAAAAATAAGAAAAAAGTGGCAAGCCATCACAAGCCAAGCACGGTCATACCGTAGAGATTGTTGCAGAACTGGTAAGTTCGCTGAAGAATTCTACTGCTAGGCTCTAGTTATTAATTATTATTATTAATACAGCTCCTAAGAGTTTGTGTAAAAGGCATCGTTGCGATAAGTTGCCGTGATCGTAACCCTACGTCTGACATGGGGACTTGGACATAGGACCCAGTCCCCATGTCAGACCTAGGGTTACGATTATCACTACTCCTACGTTTTGTCATGTGTAGGGTAAGGGTGGGTAAACCCGATCAGAGGGGGGGGGGGGACCCGATCAGCCACGATTTACACTGTATACCAAACAGGGTTAGCGTTTATGCAAGTTTTATTTTACTAAAAGTAGCTATTTGCGTTTTGTATGCAGTGTAAATCGCAGCTGATCGAGTTCTCCCCCCTATTTTTTTTACTAAATAATAAATATTGAGAGGGTTTCTGTGTGGTTGAAAATAAGGCTGCAGTTTGTATCCGGTTAACCTGTTAACCGACCGTTCAAAAGGGTACCCGGGTACATTTTCAGAATTGCATTGCAGTTTTCAATGGAGAAATGTGATTTTTACACAGTGATTTCTTTATTAGGGGGAGGACAAAAACCAAGCGTCAACAAGACATTGGAGGCAGTGCTGGATGCTCTTGCACCAGTTGCAAAGGATGGCATTGTAAATGCCCAAGATGGGGAATCGGATCCCGCAGCTCCTCTTGAACTTGGTGCTACCACAGAGGAGGAAATGCTGGATATGATGGCAAATAGTAAGTGTGTTCTTTAAACATTTCAAGTCATTTTTTAAAATGTTATTGTTCACAGCCATTGCATTTGAAATCTGAAAAAATCAAGTTATATTCAGTTTTATTCATCACTGAATTTAAATTTAAAACAACATTACATCATAAGTATTTGCTCACAATTTACAGTTAATAGGTCTTTGCTACTATCAATACATTTTTAGATAATGATTTCCCCATTTTATTGTTTACAAAATTAAATTTTGGTTTAATTTTAGGTATCAGTCTAGGTGTTGACTTCAGTGCAGAGTCAACCTCCCCATCAGAAGAAGCTTCATACCCAAGCGAGCATACATCGGAGCCTTTGGAGGAAGTCAGGTCCGAAGTGCCACTGCCACGTCAAAAACCAAAAATGGGAACCATTTTGGAGGTGGAGCAAGAGCGAATTGGTATAGAACGTGAGAGGCTTGAGGTTGATAAGGAGCAATTGGAAGTTTGTAGGCAGATTTCAGGTTCTCTGGGTGAAATCAGCCACAACTTGCAATTGCTTCTTACCAGCATGTTGCCAGTCACCCAGACTGATGATTTGTAATTACATGTTCATGTACAATGATTGAAATGTTCCTAAAATTATTAGAGATTTATGGTGACAATAATGTTCTGTAAATATATTAAATGGCAAGATATGTGGTTCCAAAAACAACCCCAGTGGTCAACTCAATGTTCTAGCAGTAGCCGATTAGTTCTTAAGACAGCCACAGCACACTGGCCAGATCAATGTTAAAGGTCTTTTCTGATCCCCATCTTTTCCCATTTAATGTATCTATACAATTGTCGCCATAAATTATGCAACTTTTAATATCTTACTTAAGGGTATCATCATACTTTGGTAGCGTACTGATTACTGAAACAGAAATCTTCACAGATTTACCTATAACTTACTGGGTATAAAGATGTTGATGGTAGAAACATACCGTCTTTCTGTCTGAAATGCTGTATTTATCCAGAAACGAGTAAACCCAATTGACCAAAAACAATTTTGATCTTCGGAAGATAAAAAAACCTGTGAAAAGATTTAAAATACCATGGGCGTTTTTCACTGCCGGTTTTCTCAACAAGTGGGCACCGTGTGGGACTGCAGATTTATAGTTTGGTTTTGTCAAAGAAATGCAGATTCATGGGCAAAAATAACTTAGAAAGACACAGTAACAGTCATCTGTGAAATTTCAAGTCTCATACAAAAATAGTAAGAAACGCTCATAGTATTTGGAAATCTATTCACAGGAGTTTTGATCTTCTTCCTCTTTCTGGATAAATACGGCAGTTTAGGCAGAAAATTTGTAATTATATGTTTCTACACTCACCATGTATATACCCTGTAAGTTATAGGTAAATCTGTGAAGGTTTCTGTTTCGGTATGATAGCAAAGTATGATAATATACAAATAATGAATGTTTATGAGTAGAATGGTATTGAGGTGACAAATGGACTGTTACATTTCACATGGCAAAGCATCGTGGAATGGAACAGGCCATCTGGCACCGAATGAAATTATTGTTTCCATTCTACGAATGTGAAACATTCATTATTTGTTGTTTATCATGCTCACATAAATCAATTGTTATCTGATTGGTTGACTTGTAATACCAATCAGATGACTGGGATTCATGAAGGAATTATATAATACCTTTTAAACTGTGTTTTTAACTTTTTAACTGTGTTAAAGTGTTGCTGTAAAATATAACAAATGACAGTTTTGATTTAAAACATGAAAGAACAACTAACACAGACGTCTGCATGTTATGAATTTTGGTACCACTAGATAAATTACATTATAACATTGGATTGTTCTGTATTGGATTTATCTATTTATGAAAGTAAGCCTCTGGATTATAATAGATTGGAAATTCGGAAGGGCTCATTGCTATTTATTACTTCGAGGTTTTGAACAATGTTTGCAAGTTTGATATAAGGTATCAATAAATTAACCAAGAAACTTACTGGGACTAAGAGAATCTTTAAAAACAAGGATCTAGATGTAATTAAAAGTAGGTATTAATTATTCTGTTTCTTTCTATGTTGCCATCTTGGATTGGCCCATTGTATGGGATATCATCTGCATCATCCTCTCTCAGCTCTTCATCTATATCTGGTTCGTTCAGCTCTTTAGCAATGTTATGCAGCACGCAACAGGCCCTAATTATTTGGCAGGCTTTGCGGGGGGATACTCTTAGGCCAAGTGACAAACATGGAAACTTCCGTTTCAACTGGCCGAAAACCTGTTCGATGGTCACTCTTGTTCTTCTGTGGCTTCTGAATTTAAAAGAAGATAGTTGATTGTTAGTTTAGTTTCACTTAAGTCAGTCAAATTAGCTGATGGTCTAGGCATAAGTGATGAGAAAAACAACATATCCCTGTACATTGCTTGATGTAAAGTTATCGTGGAGTTCTTCAGCTTTTCCATGTGTTTATGACTCTTTTTCTCTTATCTCTAATTTGTTGTATTCCACGAATATTGTCATTATTGTTGTGCAATAAAATCCAACATTTTCCGGATGTGTCTGTACGAGCCTGCATGATTTCTTAGTGTTGCTTTTGCAATAATGTTTTGTTAGCTATAAACGGATTTCACAATTTTACCTGTTGTATCTTCTCTCAGCATAAGTAGTCGGAAGAAGGACAGGCGTCATCAGCCACGGTCGTAGGGCATAGCCTGTATCGCCAATAAGCGTTCCTTGAAGTCTGTAGATAAAGCGGAAATTTTTGCTTAAATATCATTTGTTTTACATACAGAACATTTTAGTGACTATACATGTATCATAATTCTTCAGAGAAAAACAAATATTTGAAATGTGATCAAGTGTCGCATTTTGGAATTGCCATTTGGTTTACATCTTACTTCTAAATTGCGTTACTTTCTTGCAATGCTAGCGTATGAATATAATTAACGAAATTTTGCACAAACCTTCCGTTTTCGAACATTTCTCCGAGAAGGCTACCGTGCAGAACCGCACTATCGTGTGTGCTCCCTGGCCACCGTGCGACGACATTAGTTATCTTGAATGTCGCATCACACACTGCTTGTACATTGATACTATGGTACCCTTTTCTGTTGACATATAGGGGCTCATCGTCGCCAAGCGGAGCTCCATAGAGTCGGACATGGGTGCAGTCTATCGCACCAACTGCACCGGGAAAGCCCGCCATATTGAAGAAGTCTTGCTTGGTCCTCATCAGAGCTTGGATGTCGACAGGAAACCGAATGGACCGGTTGGTCAATCTTGCCAGGCAGTTTGCAACCCGATGAACGATTCGGCAAACCGACGGTACGCTCACATCGTGAAGGTCTCCCTCGAGACCTTTTTTTCTTCATGAAAGTCGGCCTATCCAAAATCATCATTACAAAATACGGTCGGTACGTCTTTCAAGAACACAAGACGTAGAGAGTTTGTGAAGTGGCCAGCGGTCGCAGACACGTAAATATCCAAAGGGGATATTATCAAAATAATTGCAAGATTTCATTGACAGCGCACAGTAGGCCTACATACAACAGTATTTCGCACCTTCAAAACATGTTGTAAATAGAAAAAAGAATTTACCATAACAAAATGTACAATTTGTTGTTGATGACAACAGTATTTTCACACAAATAAATGCCCACCATATGATGATGAAAACCTTGTCGGGGATCATGTAGTCCACACGTATTTCCTTCACAAAAATCATAATTTCACTCACAACACAAGCCAAAACATTACGCACTGCATGTACTGTATACTGCATTATTTTTAAATTGTAGTGTATGTACATGTACATGAACATTATAAAGTGCGCACACAGAGTCGTCCCGTCCATTCAAATAGTAGGTCAAGTTCATGAAACAATTTGCATAAATTTGATACAAATTTAAAACAATTTGATACACAAGATACACGGCGTGCATGTACTGTATAATGAGAGGTTGAAATAATTGTCAACAAACAGACTCCTGTTGGGATTTTTTCATTTGTCAAATTGCTTGCAAAAATGGGTGATTATTATAGAAGGTTAGTAAGCTTTATAGGTTATATTCACAAACATGACTAAAACATAATGATAATGAATATTGTCAACAATATTTAGTAGCTGACAGCCTAAATAAATAATCTGAATTATGTGTGCGACAAGTGCACATAAAATTATTTATCAGAGAGAAGTACAAATTGGTTCCAGTGTAAGGCTAATAGGATTAAACGTGCCCCAAAAAAATCAGTAAAAACAAGCAGCTAGGAAAACGGTAATGGTAATTAATTGATTGCGCCCATCGTGTAGTCTTGGCAAGGATTGTTGACGTTAGACTTTTACACATGCACAACATAAATATTTTCACCAACAAACCTAAGTGGGGTACTAAGATAAGTGGGGTACTTAGTTGTTTCGTGAATACGTCCTTAAGCGCCCGACTTAAGTTAGCGGGGTGCTTGAGACTTAAGTGCATAACTTAAGTACCCCACTAAGTAAGTTTCGTGAATACCGGCCATGAATGGCAATGTTAAATGCGTTCGCTTAGCTTACACGGGGCAGCACTGACCTGTGAATAGGTATGACACCCCAAAATCACTTTTCCCCATAATACATAAAACTATACATCAAATTAAAGTTCTCACTGAGAGAAACTCAATGGTACAATCCCCATTAGAATCAGAGGTTCTGTTCAAAAGTTACATGACTTTGAAAGTGGAACTATTTCAAACTCTTCTGCCGGCACTTCTGGAAATATATATTATGCAACTTATCATGTTATTTTTTCAAAAAAAAATTTCAACCTATACATCAAATTAAAGCTGTTGGAAAAGAAACACAATGGTGAAAACCTCGATAAAATCATGAATTCCACCCAAAAGTTAAATGTCTTTGAATGGAAAAATAAACAACTTTTTCATTCAACGATTTCATTAAATATATCAACCTATAAACCAAACGAAACTTGTCCATGGGAAAACCACAAAGATGACAGCCTGAACTTTTACAACACAGTTCCCAATCCTCCTGCCTTCCTTTCTGTGTATTTTTAACATTAATTGTTTTATAATTAATGATAAATCTTTTATTTTGTCATTTTGCATCTCACAGGTAATGGAAAGTTCCAGAGAAAAAAATATACCTTAGTTCTTCTCCAAGATGACTATATCCCCGGCAGCTAGGTCTTCTTGTAGATTGTACGCATATGACAGTGTGCTATCTTCATCATACTTTAAATTGAAGAATGATGGGTTGCCTGGAACCTGTAAATGTTGATCAAAGTTAAATCTCAAAATGTTTTTTTTTCAAAAACAAACTTTGTTTTAAATTAAAATTGTTTTTGAAATGTTACAAGTTATGCCTAAATGTTTTTGTACTTGCATTGTTAGTCAGAAACTGTATGAAAAATATGAACAAAAAAAAATTAATTTAAACAAAACTTGATTTAATTGAATAAGTCAAGGTTGATGACATAACAATGAACACATGCTGCCTGACCAAATGTGTTATCATGGTTGGAATGTCATTAATGAGATGAATTCAACAGCAAAACCAATGTTATGATTGAAAAAAAAAAGTTTTGAATCAAACATGTAAAAAGATATTCATATTGCATTTCTTTAATTACAGTGTGCAGGCATGGCGAAGAACAACAAATTGATGAAGTGCTGAACATTTTACATGCTTCCCTTGGATGTAGATCATTGAAGTATTGTCATACTTGCGAAATAACTGTTGCCTTGTATCACTTTGTTTCCCCCTCTTCTTCAAAGCGGTGTTCAACCCTGCAACCCAACAGATGAGTTGGCACACTTGTTGCTGCTTGCTTTGCATGCTCTGGCTGTTCTAATGCTTCTTGAATCAGTTTCGTCACATTTGCTGTCAGTTCAGCAATGGACAACTGTCTCCTCCTTTTGTCTTCAGTTTAAGTTGATAAGTTGTACAGTTTGGGGTCAGATGGCTCTTGTCGAAGGATGTTCTTTCTAAATCTGATTTGAGCTTTCAGTGATGCAGCTTTTAGATGTTTTGTTTCTAGTGAAGCAAGGGTGGTGTCAACTTGCTCAGTTGTCTGCATCAAACCCCAATACAAAACGTCGTTCGTTTGATCAACCCTGTCTTGTACCTTTTTTTTCTTCTTCTTCTCTGTATCAAGTCGGTTCTGCCTCTGTTGTTCTGCCTTCTTCTCTTTAATCTGTTGCTGTCTCTGCTTGAACTTTGCTCTCATCATATTTACCCGCTTGTACGATTCCTGTAGTATTTCTTGTTCTTCCTTGGGTGTCTTTGCTTTCAGCCAATCTTGAGTTTTGTTGAAAACAAACATAATGTTTGCTTCAGCTGCCATGGTACTTATATGTGGTTTATACTTGAGTAGATAATCATAGTTTCCTAAAATACATTCGCAAAACTTGTTGTGCTTGGCAGCTCTTGCAGTATCTTGCCTTTGAGCATCTGTTGCGGTAGCATATTGTCCTCCAGGTAGGTGATCTTTGTACACTTTCTGGACAAGTTTTGCTAGAGCAGGCAGTACAGCCCCAAGAATTACACAGCAATCTGCATCAAATTCCGAGTCTTCAATCAAGCTGTAGTATATACAGTCTTTCTTGACAGGCACATCAGCATACAGGCAAAGTTCACCAGAAATGAATATCTCTGGGTTTTGTGCTGCATCTTCAAGAAAACAATACAACTGAAGGTATCTTTCACTCATGTCCAGTATGTTGATACTTTTGTTTTCAATTAGTGCCCATAAGGGAGTGGTGATGTGCATGCAAATCAAACCAAGGGCCTTGCAGCCGGCAAGAAAAAGGGAACCTTTAGATCGTCCAGAACCCAAACATTTGTTTGGTCACTTTCCAAGAAGGTGAGCATTTCCTCCCTAAGCCAGTATATAACACCAGCATTGTGGAAGAGAATATCGAATCTATTCCCTCTGTAAGGAGTAAGTGGCAGACTCTGAAACCCGTTGGCTTGCAGGTGTTGAGAGACACAGACTACAACTCTTCAATGGCAACCACTTTTTGCATCACCACCATGTGCGAAAGCTTGGCATGCTGTTCTTATGAATCTGCACAATCCGGATTCTGAAACCTTCCGAAATCTCACATCATGAATGGGTGTATAGTCACTGAAATATTCCTTTTCAGTTTCTTTTATGGTCAGGTTGCATGCTTCTGCCATATGTACAAGACCATGCAGTCCACAAAAGAAGTTGTTGAGGCGTATGAGCTGACTTTGTACATCTTCTGAAAGGTCATTCCAGTGTTCAACAACCTGTGGCATAACTTCACCTCTATACAATTCTAACAACTCATTGAATTTTTTCTCAGTGGCTGCTCGATCAGACATGGTATTTCGCAGATGGAAGAGAAGATTTGCTGATGGTACATTATGGCCAGTGTCGTAGTATAACTTATCTATGTCACCTAGGATTTCTTTAAATACATCTAGCGTGTCCTTTGCAGATTTGGTCAGCAAATCTCTTAACCCAAGAACATATGGTCGTCCTGTTCTGATTGCAAATGCCCCATATTTTCTTCCATACTTTGAACTTTCATCTGTTTCCAATGTTGTTTTCTCTTGATGGGAAACCTCTTCTGCAATCTGCTTTTGGGCCAGTGTAAGGCGTTGCACATTGATATTGTTAATTGTTGTTACACTCGGCATGCGATTTACCTTCTTGCCTGCAATTTCAAGAACAGATGTGATTACAGCTCCCACACTAGTTGTTGCGACTTTGTTCGAAAGTAAAGCTTGGATGCATTTCTGGATCTCTGTTGTGTATCTGTTCCTATCTTCACCATAGCAATGTATTATTTCGCTGTTTTCACTTTCCATAACACTTAGTCTGTGATTAAATTCAATAACTTCATTTTCCAGTCCCTTTTTCAGCAACCTTTTTGTCAACATTAATACCTTCATCAGCTGTGTCACTTTCTTCTACTTTTTCTTTTCGTTCAGCATATTTTTTTCGTTTGTATCTTTCTCTCTTTCTCAGTTGTTTTACAAGGGCAGACTTTTGCTTGGATCTATTTTTCTCAGCTTCTCTAGACTTTATTACAGATGATAACTCAGATTTTGACTTGTCCACGATTTCCTTACTTTTAGTTAAACTCTTTTCCAGCTGTCTAACTTTGTGCTGAAGATCAAGTATAATACTACGTCTAATATCTACAGTTGGGTGGACAGATTGAAGATTGTCGAGTTCCCTTTCAGTGGTAGAATGCTTCCTGTGGGTTTTGGGTCTAGTCAAAGGAGCTTGGATGTTCCCCAAAGGAGATTGGCTGTATGAAGGAGATTGGCTAGTTGATGGAGTTTGGCTAGTTGATGGAATTTTGCTAGTTGATGGACTTTGGCTAGTTGATGGAGTTTGGCTAGTTGATGGAGTTTAGCTAGTTGATGGAATTTGGCTAGTTGATGGAGTTAAGCTAGTTGATGGAGTTTGGCTAGTTGATGGAGTTTGGTTTGTTGATGGAGTTTGGCTAGTTGATGGAGTTTGGCTAGTTGATGGAATTTGGCTAGTTGATGGAGTTTGGCTAGTTGATGGAGTTTGGCTTGTTGTAGGAAAATGACTAGTTGAAGGACCAGGACTGTCACTTGTTGATGTCTGGGTTGATCCTGCTACTACAAACTCTGAAGACAGTAACTAGTTTGGCTAGTTGATGGAGTTTGGCTAGTTGATGGAGTTTAGCTAGTTGATGGAATTTGGCTAGTTGATGGAGTTAAGCTAGTTGATGGAGTTTGGCTAGTTGATGGAGTTTGGTTTGTTGATGGAGTTTGGCTAGTTGATGGAGTTTGGCTAGTTGATGGAATTTGGCTAGTTGATGGAGTTTGGCTAGTTGATGGAGTTTGGCTTGTTGTAGGAAAATGACTAGTTGAAGGACCAGGACTGTCACTTGTTGATGTCTGGGTTGATCCTGCTACTACAAACTCTGAAGACAGTAACTGCTCATATTGTAATTTACCAGCTGGACGATACTTGTTTTTACGCAACTTTGATTCTTTTAATTTCAAAATTTTAAGGGACACTACTATGCTTGGAATTGTTACATTATGCATGTGGCGGTGAAGCCACAAAGCTGTGCTGTAAGGGGTTTCATCACTAAGTTTATTTAGGACCCCTTGCACAGTAATAACACTTGTGGTCACTGATCCAGTTTTTTCAACCGGTTTTGACATTGTGAAAGTTTTTCCCGAAGTTGTCTTATTTCCTGTTTATATTCACTGTTAATAAACCTTGAAGCATTTAGCTCCCCTTCCAGCTCTTCCAGGTAAGGCCTTGTCTGAATGCCCTTGAGAAGACAACATGTAAAGAAGATAATACGAGTTGAAAATTGTTTACAAATAAGCTAGGTTACTTCATTAAGTGATGCAAAGACTTTTTGAAGTTGAACTGTCTGCAACGATTTTCCCTACAACACCAAACTAGTGGTTACCTTTTCTTCTGTAGGAGTTCCCTGGATGTCTTCTAGCACCTCCTCGCGCACCTAATAGCTGCCGTCTTCAAAATTCACTTCATCCACAAAATAGATGACTGTCTGCAATGGAAAGATTTTCAAACAACTTTTCACTCTGCATGACAAATTTTATACCCCCAGCTCCTTTTTTCAATTTTAAAAATCTGGCAGTGTTGCTTCATCAATAACAAAAACAACATTTTCTTAAAAACATCCAATCTTAATATAAAATTAATACAAGTAATAAACTGCTGCAAACTGCTCATCAGCCAAAATGACCTGAAATATATCAAATGCTTAAAGTTAGAGGGGCCTGACTCGTTTCGATCCTAGCAGGATCTCAAAGATTCTCAAAGGCTAAATGACAAAAAAACACAAACATGCAAGTGAAGGAAGCATACATAAAATAGATCAGAGGATATGGACAAAGGGAAGGGGTGGTATGAGAGTCAGGGTGGGTAAGATAGGTCAGACAAAGGGTGGGGGTCATGTAGGCAAGATCAAAGGTAACAGACTACAAAAGGGGTTGGAAAGTGTGGTGCTGGGGTGGGGGATTAACAAAGGAGTTAATTAGAGGATAGGAGATCAAGGTGGGCAAGAGGGAGGAGAGGAATACAAAAATCAGGAGGGATTAGAGAGTACCTGTGGATGAATGAAAAGGAGATAAGTAAACAAGAATATTAGTCATTGCCTTCCTGGAGGTTTAGTCCATTCGGCTGAATAGTGCGTAATTTCTTAATCCAAACTTTCTCCCTGCTTAGCCGGACCAAGTCCCTGCGGTGGCCAAGTGATTCAATGCCCTGCAAGATCATATCAGAAATTGTATGGTTAGGGAGATTGAAGTGAAAACCCACTGGGGTGTCCAGTTTCTGAGTTTTGACTGTAGACCGGTGACCATAGAAACGTTTCTTGAGGGTGTTTTTGGTTTCACCCACGTACTGTATGTTACATACCCTGCAAGAAATGAGATAAATGGCATTTAATAGATGTAGTGCAGGTAATATTCCCTTTGGTCTTATGGGTGGAGCCATTGCCTGTGAAAAAATCAGACTCATGGATATGGTGCTGGCAGACTACGCATCTAGAGTTACATTTGAATGTGCCATGCTGGATTGGGGAAGAGAGGTTATTAGTGGGTGGGACCTCGGCCCTGACAATCAAGTCGCGGAGGTTGCGGGGACGTCTGTAGGCCAAGATGGGCTTTTCTTGGATAGTCCTGAGGAGACGGTCTGAAGTGTGAAGAATGTGATGGTTATCATTAGTGATTCTGCGTAATGGGGGAAGAGAGGGATGGAAAGTAGTCACAAGAGCAACTTTGTTATTAGTACAAGAATCATCGCTGGGGGCTTTCTCTTGGAGAACTGCTGCTCTGGGAAGAGCACGAGTTCTCTCAATGGCACTCCGCACCCTGCGAGAGCTGTGGCCTCTTGCAACTAGGTGTTTCTTCAGTTCCTGTGTGTGTTTGGAGAAATCAGAGTCATTAGAACAGATTCGTCTGAGTCTGAGGGCCTGACTGTAGCAAAACCGCTTAGCCCGCAAGCGCGCCCTCTTGTGTTTATGCAATATAGAGCTTGCCTTCCGCATCCCGCATTTCGCACGCACGTTGTTGGGTTGGATCGGACGGTAAGTTTATGTCATAAATGTCTTGTTTTATGTAATTTACCACCTGAAATTGATGATTAATATTGTTTTCCTTATTGATAGTATATTTTGAGTTATAAATCAGCCCTTATAAAATCCCAATCTTAATGTTAATTAGGACACGATCGCCAAGGTGTCGGAAATACACGTATTTTCCTATGATTTGTTCCCATAACATTGTGTATAGCTTGCTACGGCCGAAACCTTAATTTATTCCACTTCCTCTTTGTTTTGTTATATTTCAGACCAATCCCACTCACATGGTTTGTCCACCAACTCCCACAACTTGCTTTCATCCAGTACCAGAGAATGAATAAATAATAATGCACTATGGACTGGCAACCTGCTAGAATATCTGTCTGATTATTCCTCGATATTCTACATTTTGGTGACCCAGACGTGATTTTCCTGTCGTGCATATTCCACCTTCGTGATTTGTTCCTCTGACTGTGTGAATGATGGCTGATCAGGACACCGGGCGAGTTTTGAGATCAAGACGAACTGCATCAGAACGAACTGCAGTACCAGAGCTGGAAGCCTCCCCTGAGCCATCTGAACATTCTCTACCTCGTCCACGTCACCAGACTGAAGGACATTCCCAAGCTGTTAGCCGCACTGGTAGCCATGCTTGGTACCAGATCCAGTGGCAATTCCGGTAGCCATGCTGGTACCCGATCCAGTGGCAAATCCGGTAGCCATGCTGGTACCCGATCCAGTGGCGATTCCGGTAGCCGTGCTGGCACCCGATCCAGTGCTCGATCCAGAAGCCGCGTCGGAACCCATTCCGATGACCGGGTGAAATCCACCGGAAGCCACACCCGTAGCCACGTCAGTAGCCGTACCAGTTCCCAGGTCAGTGCCCCGAACAGCTCAGTCCAGTCCAAGATACGAGTTGCAGCGAGAGAGAAAGAGCTTGCTATGGCTCGACACCACCTGCAGTGGGAACAGAGTGTCCGCATGAAAACTGAAGAACTTGAAGATCAGTTGCTGTTCGCACAACAGACACGAGGAGAGCTGGCCCTGAAGGAGAGAGAGCTGGAGATGAGGCGAGGAAGAGAGAGAGCAGAGGAGGAACTTCGGCTTGCACGAGAACGACTCCAAGCTGAACAAGAGGAGCAAAGATGAGATCAAGACTCACAAGACAATATGAACTTGGTTAAATCTGGCCCATGCTAGAAGAGACTCTGAGATTATTCACACTGGCTCTTGTCAGCCCATACCGTTTTCAGTTGAAGCTGATGCCCAAGCTACCTCAATTACGAATTCTCCAATTGCTGTCACGACCACTGCTTGCCCTCCGATCCAGCCTCCGCCTGCAATGCAGCAACAAAATTTGCCAAATTCAGCTGCTTTGCCCTTGCCGATTGTCCATGCTAGTTCTGCTGCGTCGCCGAAACCTGCTGCCGGCAGTGCTGACCCAAAATTGCCAATCTCAGTGCTAGCCAGAAAGTTGCAGAAAGCGATGCGCCCCAAACTTGCTACGGTAGTACATCGCTCCCTTCTTGGACTACCCCGTGTAGCACCCGTTCCTTTTCCATTCCTAATGTCACTTTATGTTCTAATTGTTCTTCCGTTTCCAATGATTCAGGTAACCATTCTCCAGCACAGGTGTCCATGACCACGCCCACACCGAGTGAACCATCACCACCCGGGCTCCCTCCGTCTGCTACCTCAGTAGGCACCTCCTTTGGTCAGACCGTGATGTCTAGTGCTAACCCAGGTAACCTCAATCAAATGCTGAGTTCGATGCTGGCAGCCTCAGCCGGTGGAATCAGCATGGAAGTTCCTGTCTTTAGCGGAGGTGACCCCTCAGAGTTTAGATGCTTTGAGACGATGGTTGATGGCTGCATCAAGCCACTCATTCACCTCACTGAGCTACAGAAATTCTTCATTGTGAAGTCCAAACTTCGAGGTCAACCCAAGAAAGATGTCCTCGGTTTTGAGCACGATGCTTATCCATTTACCCGTGCCATGCCAACCCTACAGAAGCTCTATGGTGACATCGGCATCCTTATCCGTACCAAGATCGATCAGATCACTTCCTGGCCCAAGCTGGTGGCCCATGATTCAAAGGGGCTGGTGGAGTTCGCCTCAACCGTCTCGGCATTAGTCGTTCAACTGAAGAGCGCACCAGAAGGAGAGGCCGAGTTGAAGGCGAACTCGACTGCCTGCATCCTCTACAGCAGGCTCCCTCATGTTCACAAGTCCGCCTTCTTGAGGGCCATGAGCTCGAAAGGCGTCCGTAACTTCTCCTTAGCAGACATCAATGGGTGGTTACAGGATACCGCCGCCATTGCTCGCCAGAAGATACAGTTGAGTGAGAGTCTGAAGTCTGACGCCTCACCCAGTCATTGTGATAGACGACCAAAGGGCGCTGCTGCCTACCATGCCAAAGCTGGAAATCAGACGAACAGTGTTGGCAACAAGCCCAATTCAGAGTCAATGTCCGCATTGTGAGGGGGAACATTGGTTGTTTCGTTGTGAGAAATTTGACAAGCTATCAACCGATCAGAGAATTGGGTGGATTCGAGAAGGTCGCCGCTGTTGGAAATGCGCCCGTAAACACCCAGAGGGACGGGAATGTGACCTACGAAAGCCCTGCCGTGAATGCAACGAGATCCATCTGACGGTCCTTCACAATCTGCTGAAGCAACCTGGGTATGGCGCTTACTACTCCAGTTTTGACCCCAATGTCTCCATTTATTATGGTGATGGCAATCCTTGGCTCCCGAAAGAGGTGAGCCTGAAGATCATTCCAGTCATTCTGTATGGTGAAGGTACCCAGCTCGAGACATACTGTCTATTGGACGATGGGTCCAATTTCTCCATGATGCCCATGGAAGCTGCCGAAGCTCTTCATCTGAAGGGGACAGCCACCAAGATCCCAATTGCGACGGCCCGAGATGCTTGTTCTCCCTGCGGGGGGCAGATGCTAAGTTTTGACCTGGCCCCAGTCGATGACCCCGACCTGCGAATTACACTGACGAATGTGTTTTCGTCCCCCATGCTCCGATTGTCGGAACACTCAGTCCCTGCTCGAGATTTGCAGGAAAAGTGGCCTCATCTGCAAGATATTCCCTTGCACGACTGTAGAAACGTGCGACCACTCCTTCTCCTCGGTAGTGATCGTCCCGACCTGGTGATACCAAGAGAGAGCCGTTTTGGCCCGGAGAGTGCCCCTGTCGCTGTCAGGACAAAACTTGGCAGGGCGGTGCAAGGCCCCTCTCTGCGTCCAGGAAAGCATGGGACCATCAACTACCTGTCTACCAATCAAGATACTTCACTGCATGAGAACGTTTGTCGGCTGTGGAACATGGACGTCCAGATGTATGCTGAAAGGAAACACGCCACCCGGTCGAAGCAAGACCAGCGAGCAGTTGAAATGTTGGAGACCAAATCGACGTATGTTCAACTGAATGGCGTTAACAGAGTGGCGACTCCGCTTCTCTGGAGGCGTGACAACCCAGCGTTCTCCAGTCCAGCCAGCACTGTGCTTCCCTCGTTGAAGAGGAATGAACGGCGTCTTTTGAAAGACCCTGACTTGGCTAAGATCCATGGCCAGAAGATCAGTGAGCTCAAGGAAGCAGGTCTTGTTCGAGCTGTTGATCATCAAGATGGTGAACAGGAAGCAGAGTCCCAATGGTACATTCCTCACCATTTCGTGCGTCAAAATGACAAGTCCCGCCTAGTTTTCAACTGTGCCTTTCGCTACCGTGGTGAATCCCTGAACGACAATCTCCTACCTGGTCCCATCCTCGGATCATCCTTAGTTGGCGTTCTGCTCCGATTTCGGAAACATTTGGTGGCGATTTCTGGAGACATTAAGGCGATGTTTCACTGCATTTCTACTCTGCCGTCAGATCGACCCATGCTGCGATTTCTTTGGAGGGATCCAAATTCCGACGATGAACCAGAGAAACTTGAGTGGAATGTCCTGCCCTTCGGGACAACATGTAGTCCATGCTGCGCGTCCTTTGCACTTCAAAAGCATGTAAAAGACAATGTGAGAGACCCCGACGTCCTGCGTAGTGTCCTCGAGGCATTCTATGCGGACAACTGCCTCGATGGGAAGCCAACTGTCCTTCAAGCCCGACAGCTCATGGAGAAGCTCCGTGAAGCCCTCGGCGCTGGGGGATTCCCAATTGTCAAATGGGCAAGTAACAAGGCTGAGGTGGTTGCTGACCTGCCTACTGAAGCTCAGTCAGACAGCACAGAGCGTTGGCTCAACCTGGGTAATGATTCCCCGGAAGAAGTTGCCTTGGGCCCTCGTTGGAACCTGGAGAAAGATACCCTGACCTACCGGCTCCAGCTGATGGACTGGCCGGTACTCACTCTCAGAGCAGTGCTGAGTGATTTTATGCGATGTGCTGGGAAGGATCCCCTTGGATATCTGATGCCATTCATGGTGAGAGGCAAGATGTTGGTCCAGGAGTTGTGGAAGCGACCCTGGGGTTGGGATGATGAGATCCCTGAGGAGGGTGAAGGAGGTATACGTTTCAAGCATATGAGGTGGAGAGAGGAGCTCGTCGACCTCCCTGATGTTGGATTGCCTCGCTGTTATACCCCTCCAAGTTTCAATCCAGAAACAGACACCTACCAGCTACACGTATTCACCGATGCTTCGGAGAAGGCTTATGGTGCAGTTGCATACCTCCGAGCAGTCAACCAGGCTGGCGAGGTCTCTGCTCGATTTGTGATGGCGAGATCCCGCTTGGCCCCCAAACGCGTCCAAACTATGCCCAGACTGGAGCTTTTGGGTCCAGTCAGCGGGGCAGAGCTTGTAGAGCTACTGGAAGACGAACTAGCATTGAAGATTCCCCTCACATGCTGGAGTGACAGTACCACTGTACTCGCATGGATCCAGTCCGAGTCTTGCAAGTATAACAGATTTGTTGGAGCCCGCGTTGCTGAAGTGCAGTTGCTCACAGATCATGTAACTTGGAGATATGTGGAGTCCGAGAACAACCCTGCCGATGACCTCACCCGAGGTCTCCAGTTGAAGCAACTCCATGATGGTAGTCGATGGCACACACCGCCATTTCTTCTGCTGCCTGAAGCAGATTGGCTGAGATCATCCCCAAAGCCTACGCCAGAAGAGGCTGGTTTGGAAGTGAAACCCGACTTCGTCACTGGACTGATGGTTACTCCCCGCGAGAAACGACCAGATGTTGACCTTTCCCGTTTCAGCTCATGGGGAGAGCTGGTTGAGGGGTACGGTGAAGCACTCTATGAGTCTAGAGGCAAGGAGAAACCCCATTTCTGAGTGCTGATGACCGTTCCGAGATTGAGAAGTTCCTTTTCCAGCGAGTGCAGTTAGACTGCTTCCAGGGTGACCTCGCAACTCTCTCAGTTGGCAAACCAGTGTCCAACAAGAGCCGATTGAGTTGCCTTTCTCCTGAGTATGACCCCCAGTGTCAGCTCATCCGAGTTGGCGGACGCCTTCGTCGGGCATCCGTGCTGGACTCCGATGCTGGACTCCGATGCTAAGCACCCAGTGGTACTGGATCCCAAGCACCCGGTTACTCGCTTACTCATCAAAGAGGCTGATTGCCGCTTGGGACATGGTGGTACTGGCAGTGTCCTTGCTGACCTACGACGTCGTTTCTGGTTGTTACGAGGACAACAGTCCATCAGAAGCCTGCAGAGTCACTGTGAAGGCTGCATCAGACAACGTGGGAAACCCTCTATTCCGAAGATGGCGGATCTACCCCCTTCCCGACTCCGCATAGGGAAACCTGCTTTCTACTCTTCAGGAGTTGATTGCTTCGGCCCCTTCACAGTTTCTCTTGGCCGAAGATCTGAGCAGCAATGGGGAATTGTCTGGAAGTGTATGACCACCCGGGCAGTCTACCTCGATTTGCTCGACTCCCTTGACACTGATGCCTTCCTAATGGCATTCAATCGTTTCCGCTCTCGAAGAGGTACCCCCCCATGAGATATTGTGTGACAACGGGACCAACTTCAAGGGGGGACAGACAGAGTTGACGAAGGCCTTCAGCGAGATGACGCCAGGCCTGCAGGAGAAGCTTGCAGAGTCCAAAGTCCGATTCAAGTTCAACCCCCCATCTGCTCCTCACTTTGGTGGGACGTGGGAGAGGGAAGTGCGTTCAGTGAAAACCGCGCTGTATGCCATCCTTGGCAACCGGACTGTATCTGCTTCTGTCCTGTACACCAGTCTGGTTGAGGTGGAAGCCCTCCTAAACTCCAAACCTTTAGGATATGTGTCCTCAGATGTGGCAGATCCGGACCCCATCACTCCCTTCATGCTGCTCATGGGGCGGCGAGATCATGCTCCACCCCAGGTAATCTACCCAGAGCAGTACATCCATGGTCATCATCGGTGGTGTCAATGTCAGGTACTGATGCAACAGTTCTGGAAAGAGTTTGTGAACTCTTATCTACCTGCAATGCAAGCCCGCCAGAAGTGGCGAGGGGAGGCAAAGGACTTGGCAGTAGGGAATGTCGTCCTGATGATAGACCCACAGCAGGTCCGATCTTCCTGGCCCTTGGCGCGAGTCATCGAGGTTCTACCTGGTCCTGATGGACTTGTACGTGCCGTGAAGGTGGAAGTCGACGGTCGTGTCTACACACGCCCAGTTGCCAGACTTATCCGACTGCCAGATGAGTCCGAAAGTGACGCTGAAGCGACCCATCCTATCGTGGCTAGCTCAGATCCTGAATAGTCAACCTGCTGTTCCTAACTGTGCGTTGGCACAAGGGGCGGCCATCTTGTTCTTGTAATCAACAGTGTTATAGTTGTATTGTTCTTAAACTTTTGCCTGTTCCTGAACCCTTTTTGTTCCTGTCATATCCTACTTCATGTTTTGCTTGTATCAAGTAAACTCTCCTTAGTTTAGGGGCGGCTGTGTAGCAAAACCGCTTAGCCCGCAAGCGCGCCCTCTTGTGTTTATGCAATATAGAGCTTGCCTTCCGCATCCCGCATTTAGCACGCACGTTGTTGGGTTGGATCGGACGGTAAGTTTATGATAAATGTCTTGTTTTATGTAATTTACCACCTGAAATTGATGATTAATATTGTTTTCCTTATTGATAATATATTTTGAGTTATAAATCAGCCCTTATAAAATCCCAATCTTAATGTTAATTAGGACACGATCGCCAAGGTGTCGGAAATACACGTATTTTCCTATGATTTGTTCCCATAACATTGTGTATAGCTTGCTACGGCCGAAACCTTATAATTTATTCCACTTCCTCTTTGTTTTGTTATAATTATTTCAGACCAATCCCACTCACATGGTTTGTCCACCAACTCCCCACAACTTGCTTTCATCCAGTACCAGAGAATGAATAAATAATTATGCACTATGGACAGGCAACCTGCTAGAATATCTGTCTGATTATTCCTCGATATTCTACACTGACTATATGCTATACCAGTCTAGTATAACCATATCACTGGTATCGTTTTCAGCCTCAGGCTCAGTTTCCTCGTCAGTATCTGGTATACAAGTTACATCATCTTCATCAAAGTGCACACTTTCTTTAATGTTCACTCGAAGTGTCCGGTATGCAAGTTTCTGTACTTGACTGTGACATTATGGGATTGAAAATTAACAAACTTTTAAAATACAGCTATTCCAGTTTCAGAATGCAGACAAAAAAGTATCATATTAATTATTAAATAAATCCTCCACATGTAATGCGGTCTATGATGGGCGGTGGGCGGAGCATCAATGACATCGTGCACAAAAAACACAGGTTTAAAAAAAAGCGCCGGTATGCCCCACATTAACCTCATAATCTACACTAGTGCGACACCGATTTATACAACAAAACACCACTTATCTTGCAGGAAAACACACGGGGAACAAGATTAAGTAGGTCTTTAATATGTTTCCTTCCAGTTTTAAGGTGAAAATGAAGGAAAATGGCAAACCTTTGAATTTTTTTAAAACAAAGTGTCAGAAAAACACATATTTTCGACATACCTGGACCGATTTTGACGCCGAAAAACTCAAGTCATACAACCGCTGTCTTCCTGAATTGATTCTGGTGTTTGCTGCCCTCTACAGTTAGTAGTTTCGGGATTATTTGAGAAAAAAACGAGAGTTGGTCGCTTTGAAGCTCAATGAAAATGGCCGCGCTTGTGGTATGAACGCCTCGACAATCGCCTCTGAAAAAAGGACTCCAAAAGTCAAAATTTGGCAGATATGTGTGCAAAAAATAGGTTTACATGTAAGTGTGGACATTTATTTCCCTCGTGTTCATTTTGGATGGAATATAGTTGTGTTTTTGATGGAGTAATTGCAATTTAAAAAAAATAGTTTTTGTGTTGCGGCAGATAGGAACATGTCAAAAGTCACACGCACCTGTTATGCCTACTGTGAATGGTCGTGTATACTGCACAGGACAAACGAGAGGGTGATGGTTGCCTGGTGGCGACTCGTGGAAGCTAAATGAACGCATCCCATGTGTGCTATTGGAAGGCAAATGAGGGCTATGTAAATTGGGGTCATGACGGTATCAGAGGTCAAATGTGGGGTGAAACCGATGACCGTTAGCGTTAGCAAGCATATGCGAGACCATGGAGACTAAGAGCATGCCGAATGTTTTTTTTTTTTTACAAAAAACATGTCGTCGTATGTAGTATGGCATTACATTTAAAATAGGATGACTGCAAAAAACGAAAGGCTCTGGAACCCAAAATTGGTATAATTCTGGAAAAATAAGGGAAGGAGAACGAGTATAAAGGTGAGTGGCAAAATTGTTTAAGCCTCCTAGTGAGTTTCATTTAAAAAAAAAAAAAAAAAAAAATGTTAAGTGAAATCCAGCCCAGAAGCATAAGGGGAAATTCAAATGAAGACAGTGTGGTTGCATCCACTCTGTACTTCTCACATTCCACTCCAGTGTAATAGAGACACAACATACTTCCAGTACCCATGCAATATGCATACACACACACAAAATAATGTGTATTTTAAGAAGACATATTATATAATTCTAACTGAAATGGAACGAAACCACTTCGAAGCATAACCAAATGAAGTACAGTGTGGTGTCATTTTGATTAAATACTAATGCATTATGGGATGGGGAACATATAATGGC